>MIEF01007907.1:0-18313 GCA_001870725.1 Taenia solium | reverse complement strand
CATTTAGCATGCAGAACTGCTTTTGCGGCTGGCCTACTAATTGTTCCCCTGGTTTCATTCACGTGCTTGTGTGTTTCATGGTGTTGACATGGGCAGCACTTGCAGTGCCACACAAGGCTAGCATGCTTGTTCCTGTTGCCTTATTAGCATGCAAAGGATAGGCTAGGGTTTGCTCCAAATATTTTGCTATTTCGCATGAATGCATGAGGTGGCCCTTTAAGTAACTAGGGTGTCAGGTGGTTATTGCACTCGAGTACTGGCTGTGTGGCCATTCTCTGAGTTGCGCAGCTTTCAAATGAACAGTTAGGTGGTTGCTTAAAAGGGATGATGGGGTGTAACGCGCTATCCCACTTTGTACACAGTTTTGTAGGAAGCAACGTAGAAAATCCTACTGGTCATCCTAAACCTCGATATCAAGTTTTGCTTCAACCGCATCATAGATTTCACACCTTGCCAGTACGATATTTATTACAGGAAAGCGAATCAAAGCCAAGTTGTGCATTTTTACCGAAAGATAGACGCAGAATCATCCGCAACTAGACCCTCTTTTGAGTGGAGTGCCTTTTGATCTAGGGGTAGCAAAGGGCTTATTTCCGGTGTCTTACATAAGCAAGCATACATTCGAAGTGACATGATCCATTTATTCAAGGTCCTCGGCCCTTTAGGTGCTTTTGATAGGATCAGCTGCCTGTTTGCAGGAATTCCATAGACACATCTCGCAGCGTCGATCGACTAGCTCTTCCCGAGTAGCCGCCTGATTGAAATGATTTCAACTTTTCCTTACCAGCAGTATTTACCAACACGACAATTTTGTGCTTAACAGCAATGCGACGTCCTCCCTTTTGGGGGTAATCACCGCATACACCTCTACCCCTGTGTCGTTGTGACTCGCTGCCGTTAGTCACGGTCTTATTTGTGGCATAAATTGCATTTGCTCAACCACCACTTGCCAGCAATTTCAATCGCATTCTACTGATATCTAAAAGCCCTCTTGGGAAAAGAACTGGGCTCATAATGCGGACCTTCAAGCATACCGGCAGCTGTATTTCAAGTGCACCTTCACCTGAGGAGGGAATTTCGCTGCGTCCATTCTTAGTGTCCCGTGTAGCCCTCGGACGCAAACAGTAAAACCTTGTTTTGACGACTTATGGCCTAAAAATAGTCCCAAGATTCTACCTAATCAACTGACCTGCATGCGATTGCAATCCAATGTCCTAATCGCAAGCGCTCGTTCCATAGCAAAAATAACGCGATTAGGAGATACATTGTGAGGATGATAAACAATATAAATTAATAATAACTTCACGATTGTCACTGCTTGGATGGCCATCCTGCGGAGCATTCTACGAACAATTACTAAACAAGGGAATCAGCACGCATTCTACCGGAGGAAAGCACTGACTTACGGCTCCCAAAGCGTTTCTTGAGCGTCCGTTTTCAAGTCAGAGAGCTCAATTATATGAGGACAATTCTAATTTGGAGCGTGTTGCAATCAGTTAAAAGAGCAAGCCTCCATTTAAACTTCTTGTGCACTCGAAAATATCTTATGCGGTCTCATAGATACAGCCTTCATTTGACAACCGGCTTTACACTCTACCTATTCTTAACACCTCCCTCCCCTTCTCCAGTGGCTCCCGCATTGGTGATGGGAGTGTTCCATGCATCTGCACCGAAGCTACTCTATCTGTTCACGTCCGTAGCCTCACACATTGTTGCGCTGGTGTGTCTGTCTGACTTCCGATTCGGTACCTCTGAAATCCCATTTTCGTATGTTTTTGGCTTTGTCGATCATCAACCCCAATCATTTCAGTCCTCCATCTCTGAGAGGAAGAGCACTGAGTGGAGACTTCATTCCTGCCATTTGAGGAAAGGTGTAAAGGGACTACTACGAGCTATCATGTCGTGGTCACCGATTCGCTTTAGCAAACGCCCATCATATTGGCTTTTACGACATTAGAAGAGCAGTCAATCAGGCTGACTCACTGGTTTCCATGAGGCTGAGGGCTTAATGCGCAACAAAGACCTTTGACCTAAGGGGATGCCAGTGTTTTCAGGCGATCATTTCAAACCGTGGATTTGAGGATTCACACTGACTATGTTTATCTACAGTGTTTGCGCAGCTGATTTACTTGGCACTTCGTTCAGTTGTAAGTTGTTGTGAGTCTTCATTCATAAATGGGAACTAGTCCAGCCCCGATTAATGCTGTAGCCTCACTTAATGTCTTTGTTAAATAGCGCTGTTCGGTAGTTTACCAGAGCTCAGACGTCAACGGAAGGTGTCATGCAGGTCTGAATGCCAAAGAGCGGCACAAAATAGACCCAACGACTTAGTCAGTTTACGGTAATGGCAGCTAAAGTGGGATTAATTAACCCCTTAGCTGGAACAAGGAGCACCCATTGGATTGTAGAGAATAGAAACAAATATTAATGCTTGTAACATAAGGCAAATGAAGGAAGCATGAAACCCACTGTGTCATTCCTGATGAACATTGCATGCAGAAGGGTAAGTTGCTCCTTCGGGGTGGACACAGGCTAGCCTAGAAAAGAAGAAGAACCAGGAAGGGGTGAATGAGGCAGTATAATAACACACTGACCATGCTGCGAGTCAGCTAATCAGTAACATGGTAGTTGGGACGTGGTATTGATGTGCGTGAGCTTGAGTTCTGCCACGTCAGAAAAACAATCAGGCGAGAAATGCCGCGCAATGCAGGTGACCCAATTGCAGTGGAAACATGGTAGTTTAACTCTAGCTAGGTTTGATCCTTGAGGGGTCGTTAACACATTTGATGCCCGCTTGTATAATGGCACAGGTCAGACAAAGGTTTTCATCGGAGGCGCCAGCTTTGAGACCAGGGAGAATATCAGGAAGATGGGCTCGAAAGGCATTTCCAGATAGTCAAAAAAGAAGCATGTCTGTGGTTCTGTGCTTAACCGGTGGTGCTCACTAGTGTACAGCAATTTGGTAAGGCAAGCGCGAAATTGGAGCGGTTAGGAATTACTAAACCTCGGGTCCTCATAATTTGAATCAGGGATGTATCAGTTTCAACAGAAGGTTTGCTTCCAGTTTAAAATATGGCACACCAAATTGGTGGGAGCCAATCATGCGTAAAATGATTTTTACCACTGTATAGACATGCGTGATGACCAAGAGACAAGTCGTCAAAGTCCGCAGCCACGCTCAAATTACATTCGTGGGAACTACCAAACAAGTGTGCTTCACCCTTTCGAGATGCGTTAGCAACTAACACATAATGGGCGCCAAAAGCTATCGGTTGGACACCTCTCGCTTCTCTGACCAATGAAATAGGGACGTCTGTTAGATAGAGGACTGTTTGCTCACCGATTGACGACTAACGAGACTACAGACTGGTGGTTGGAAATGATGTTTGCCATGAGGACAAATGGAATGGCTGAACCTTGAGCAATGAACTAAATATTCGTCCCGCGTTTCTACTGCACTTACCACTTCATCCTCTCTAGAATGTAACTCTCTTGTGCCTTTCTCTGCTTGCGCGTGGGTGGACAAGTGACACCGCGTTGAGTGCTGATACAATTATTTGCTTTCAGGAGAACAACCGACAACTGAGACTTTGAAAAGTTTAAATTTATGCACCTGGAAGAGCATGAACCACTAATACTAGCCATCCAGCCCTAAGCTCGTTATTGCATGTCAATGCAAGATTGCACAATGTCTCACGCAGCTGCCGCATGAGATCTGCACAACTGAAGGAGGAAAAGTAGGGAACCTTTGTCTCTACGGCTAGGATGAACAGCAGAGTGTGGGTAGAAGTGGCTATAACCGGATCCGTTCCAGACTCCCACAGGCGATGTGTTCTGCAAAAAATTTGGATTAATATTTGCCCAACTTGCATTTTCTCTGTATTTCCAATGTTGTTTTAAATAGGCCATTGTGATCTCATGGGTGCAGAATTTGCTTATTAACAGAAGATGCGGGACGAAGCGATGACACGTTGGTGACTTTCAAAGGGAACTTTAGCAGTAGAACTGCAGCCACGCCAAGTGCTAACTGCCAATGTGCAGAGAAGGAGCCTCTGCGGTGTGTGCAAAAGTGGAGAATTGTTGAGTGAAATGTACGTTCTGTTCGTGTTGACCACGCAAGTTCGGACTCGATGGTGTTAATGGCTGTAGTCCTGTTCGAGCAGTGTTGGCTACAAGTACTGCCTAATTATTTGAAGAGTAATGCAAAAGAGTTGTGTACACCAGGTACGCAGCATATAATAGAGAGGAAACGCTTGGTTCCTAGAAGCTATTAAGTAGTGCTTGAGAACCGAGTAAGATTGAACGATTGCATTTGCGCACTGAAAGAAGACATTTGAACCGACCTCCTCACAACCTGTTGCGTGATCCACCACCAACACTTCGTGGGCTTACAGTGGTGGATCTGCGTCTTCGCTGCGGCTGTCACTGACGTTGAGTGTGCTGTGCTGCAACTCATTCACAAGAATTAACTCACTTGCATAATCGTCGCCAAATTCTCTGCGTCTTCGCTGCGGCTGTCACTGACGTTGGGTGTGCTGTGCTGCAACTCATTCACAAGAACTAACTCATTTGCATAATCGTCACCAAATTCCCATAAAAGCAACTCTCATTGACCCAATCAAGCAAATGCAAGCAATGTGGCTGTGAAGCAGATGCATGTGATGTCTAGCCTTTGCTCGCACACCCGGCCATCTTGATTTTCTACCAACATTTTGATGACTGACTGACTGACTGACTGACTGACTTACCTACTTACTCTGTTTCCAGTGCCGAAGGGGGACTGACTGACTGACTGACCTACTTACTCTGTTTCCAGTGCCGAAGGGATACATCCACTTTAGGCGGTGATTTCGCGGCCGTACACTGGTACCAAACCAATGCTAAAATGTCAGCTCGTACGCTGGTTTTGCCCTACAAGTTCTACTGCGCACCATTTTAGTAGTGTCAGCATTCGTTTTGAAGTTTGGCAGCTTCCAGATTTAAGGGTTGGTGGAGGGCAAGACTTCGTGGAGAAATGTAGCAGTAGTCTTACTGACGCGAAATTGTTTGATATTCAGGTTCAATTAGTGCACCTCAGTGATCGAATGATCTTCGTTCTATCCTCAGGTGTCGCAATAGAGTAGTTAAGAGGCAAGCTATGCCAGGAAGAACGAGATTGCATAGGCCCCTAACCAGCATCATTGACTCACAACTAGCGATTGCATTATTTTCTTCCATGAGAGTGACTGCATTCTGCCAGTTGATTTCACATCAGTTTTGAAAACGTCTGGCTTGCAAATGCAGCAGACCAACTATCTACAGGCTGTAAAATAGCCGATGTCACATCACTGTTCGCCCACCAGTAGGCAACCTTCCTTTAAACACAGCATGCCAGTCCGATGAAGACGAACTCTCACATTCAAAACACTCCACATTCTGGACAGGAAATGTTCCGGGTGTTGCGAAAAACTGAAACGAAAGGAAGCACAGCAGAACACTCGTCGCCAAATTCTCTTGGCAAGTAGAGAAGGCATTCAGGGATTACTCGTTCTTACACAAAGGGGACGTTGAAACTGAAAGGGAAGGCTTGAAGTCGCCGTCAAAGACGTGACTCTTCACAGCAAAAAGTCGGTCATCATCTGAAATGAGGTTAGCCAAAAGAGAGGTGAATTGCGGAATCACCGTTACACATATGAACTTGACATAATGACTCGCAGAATGCTGATACAAACATTAATGCAGTCATTTTTTCCCAAAGTATAAATTGGAGCTGTGTTTACCCAAACGAGGGATGCACACTGCCTCATGGGCATGCATTTCAGCCATTCATTAATCCCCGAGGCATTTAGCAAACTATTAGGCGGTGGTGATATTCAGAAAGCAGAAGAGAAGGGAGGCGCTTAAGAGGAACCGATTAGCAGACGTAATGGCTGTGGATGAGAAGAGCAGGTGTCAACATGAAGCAGGCGACGAGAACAGTGATAATTGTAAAGCAAAGAAAAATAAAGCGGGAGTGAATAAGGGTAAGTCAATATGATGACTGCAAGCAAATTTAATTTTCGCGCATTCAGTTAAACGAAATGTGCTGTAAGAATTTTGACGCTTGTATTTATATTGCCAACTATTCATTAAGGAAACCTAGTTTGCCGGTCTTGAAGCTCAAATATACGCACATAACTAGGTTGACACAAGTCAAAATTTGTAGGATTTGCGTTACTTCACATGAAAATGATACTTGGGTGCTTATGACTGGTCTCTGCTTATCGGAACAAAAAATAAGCAACAAGAGTTTGAAGCAAATCCACTACTAGTCGCTCGACGGGCAAATAGCATCCATTTATTAAGGTCATTACCGCGTGCTACTTCTCCTCCTCCTTTGATTGCTGGCAGCGTTTGAATTGCGAACCCTTTATGAATTTTGCTTCAATTAAATAACACAACATGAGCACTGTCATCCACGATTGCAAAAAGTGTGTTTAATGTATTTTCAGAAACACCAAGAAGAACCCAACCCAAGGCACACAGCTGTTAGGATTTTGGGACCATCAATGAGGCTTTTAAGGGGAAATTGTTGCTGGAGTAAGCGCGTCGAGTTGTGCTGACCGCTCATCAACACGAAGCTGCGCTTCTTCAAATGCTACTGGGTACACATGCTTGATTTAAAAATATTCTCATGTCAATATCCTAGAGCCTTTTCGTCCTATTGAATTGGTTTTATTCAAATGGGATTAACATAGCGCAGTGGAAATTTGAATATCAGGTTGCTCTGTGAATTCCGCTCCCAATCAATTCATATCATAAATACCATTCACAACCGACACACCTAGTCTGTTACCACCGCAGTTAGAGGTTTTGTGAACTAGCAATTTCTGAAAATGCGTATGCAATAGCGCTGAATCGGAGAAAATGAACAAGCAAAAGGGTGAGTAGCCTCCAAGAGGCGTTTGTGATAGAAGGTCAGTCCCAACAGGTTTGTCTTGATCGGTTCACCAAAGCATTTGTATGCTTTGCGGAGTACTAAAAGGCGTTTGGAGCGTCTTATTCCGCAGTCACAAATGTTACCCCTGACTTACTCAAAAGTTTCTTCTTCAAATTCGTAGGAGCACATGAAAAGGCTATTTCTTCATTTCTGGAAGTCCCGAGGCTCTGGTAGCGCAAAGACCAATGCATGATGTCCTGGATGTCGTAACAACCATGCTAAAACGAACACAAAACACCAAATTTGCACAAATTGTGTTAGGCTGTTCGAGTTAACTAGTGGTTGTGTTGACTACCTTATCTGGATCCCCCTTTAATCATTTGCTCATTTCCCGTAGCTGTTGGCAGCATCACTGTATTGCACGAGAACTCGTAAAATGGTTCGCTAAATTCTAGGCAATTTTGGCACAATGCTCAATCGAAATGTGGCGGGTTTATCTCAGCTCATATCGCCTTCCCTCTTCCCTCTCAATTATAATTAAACTGTTTGAGCTGTTTTGACATCATTTTTAGACGCACAACGATCTAGCTTGTGACTGGACAACCTAACTCTCTCAGCATCCAATATTAAGCCAGGAATGCAATCGTCACCACAGCATCTCAGCATTAAACAGCGGCTTTGCCTTCCCATCGGTCTGTGTTCGCAGCAGCTACTTCAACTTGTAACTCTTTTTGCAGCTGTCGAGCTCGCTTGGCTGCTGCAAACTTCAACTTGTAACTCTTTTTGCGGCTGTCGAGCTTGCGTGGCTGCCGCAGTGCAGGATCAGCTAGTGCAGGATCAGGCGGTTAACATTTACTCTTTCAACCCCAAAAACATGACTTGAAACTAGGGGTACGAGTGAATACTTGCAAGAAAATATGTAGCTGACTACTGTTTGCAATTTCTAAGTTGACTGCAATATACTTGGTCGAGGAAGGAATCTGTGCTTACTTGGTGACAGCTTAAATGCTTTTCGTCCAGTTTTGCTTGCAGGATTTGCTACTTAAACCCCCAAACCAAGCCTAAAACATGGTGTGTGCTTTCCTGAAGACTAAAAAGGCGTGACTTTTGGCAAAATACAGATACAACACATAGGTAGAAATGTAGAAGGGGCTGAATCACTGGTATGGCTCAGAGGGCAGACCACACGGGGAAGGCTAAATAGCCAACCAAGTGCCCATCCCTAAAACCGTGAGTTGTTAAAAATAACAAACAAGTTACTTTGGATCTGCATTCTATGCACTTGTTTCCAAAGTTACTTTCTTTGTTTCCCTGAATACTGTCCATGTATGTGAATGGGTTAAGATGAGTGAATGGGGTATAGTTGCTCAAACACGTCGACTATTTTAGCTTGCCCTCCTAAAGGCTTTTCCGACTTGTTTACTATGTAAGGTCCAACGAAGTACACGATTGCCCTCTCCTTCCATCGATGCATTTGTGCGTTGCTAGACGAAGAACCGTACAAATGTCATAGCTGTGGGTAGCGTCCTTCCTAACTTATATATTTATCGTGATAGGAGGTGATTTCTCATGAAAGTAGGCTCCATTTTTGCTTTCCTGTAATGAGCTGACAAGATGTCACATCCTCATTGACATTTCATGCTTGTGTGGTAAGAGGATGGACTCCTATTGCTTCTGCAACCCAGATGCGTTTTAGCTTTCGAGTGTAGCAAAGTGGCGAGCAGAAATAGGTTGCGTTAACTTGGTAATACCTGTGCTGTGCAGCATAGAAGCGTACTGCCCTACGCAATCCTATTGTTGGCAGGGATGCTTCTAGTTGTGGGGATCAAGAGACTGCGTAATTATTACAACTTACTCAAAAGACGCAAACAGTTAAAGCAAGCGCCTGAGGAATGCTTTGCCTAGGATGAAATAACAGCGTCAATAAATGGAAAAGCAAAGTACTAATGCAGAAATCGTGGAGCTCAGGCCAAACTTTGCTTTATTAGCTGTTGTCACATCCATGATTAGGCAGTTGTTAAACAGTTGATTTTACTCCTCCTTCTCTATTAGGGACAAATATCAGTCAAAGCTGTGGATGCAAATTAGTTGTTTGTGCTATTCCAAAGTATTCACTGCGAGTCGTAGATGCAAGGCACTTTGTGTGCGCTGACCAAAACCCGACAAACCGCTATAACTGTGGTAAGTCATTGTTGAAGTGATTCGCCCTGGCAATGGCCGCTAAAGCTATTCCTGAGAGTGTGATATTGACATGGCACCTATTCTTTACCTGGCTCCCAACTTCAGAAAGGCTAATATCATTGTGAGGATTATTGTAAAGGTTTGAAACCCTTATTTGTGCACGTTCGAACCTAGGTTAAGAGCAGGCCTAAGTACCACTTAGTTATCCCCGAAAGTGTTTTGGATGCGCAGTTAACGTTAGGAAAACCGTGGTTCGGATACACCACTGGTTACGATGCCACTGTAGTACACTTAGTCTAATAATTAGTGATTTGAGGAAAAATGCTGTCGCGCACAGCATTGAGGACCAACCAATCTCCTCTCTGGTCGTTTATTGCGTTGTTGCCAGGTCGTTCTCTGGTAGGTGCTTTACTCTGGTTGGCAATGACACCGCGAGGGAATTAAATTTTACCTGGGAGGGCGGCGATTTGCACTACTCCGATTGCGCATTCATGCCTAATCACTGGCTTGTCGCAGCTAAATAGTCTGATAGGTCATATTCCGATTTTATCAATCCTCACCAATTTATTCTCGTCATCTGTGCCCAGGACTGTTTCCTGTGGCTAGCGTCGATTCAATTGCCGCAAGTGACACCGTAGTAAAGGCAAAATGCGAATGGTTAAGTGTGCATAGAGATAGTCGATTGGAGACTAAATATATCAGTGAGATAGAAGGAGATGCTTGACAAAGTGTTTAATGACATCGTTGGGAAATGTTGGTGTTGACCTAAGTGAGGGCGGGGTCAGTGGAGGAGACGGAGACAGAGGAGGAGGTAGGGGCTGAGAAAGATAAGTGATGCTTGGCCGTAGTAGGTGGCAAAAGTCCAACGGTTGAAAAAGTTTTCCACTTTAGCACCTGTCGTGGTGGCCTCGGCATCAGTGTTGGTGTCGGTTGTGGTGGAGGTGGCGATGGTAAGGTTGAAAGATATCGGCTTTCACTTGCATCTACAAATCTGACTTAGGAAAAGGAAGTGCTCAAGCCGTGTGTTTACCAAAATTGCTCGAAGTGACAAGGCACGTGAGTCAAAGCAAAGCATGCTTACATGTGAGCAGGTTGCATTCTGCAAACTGACACACTTGTGGGTGCCACTGTCCGTGGAAGTAGGGGAAAATGGAGAGCCGGTGGACAACTGCACAACGATTTCGACACTTCTAAGTGTACGATCAAATTTTCATGAGTTAATTTAAATTTTTTGATAGGTCGGTCAAAAATGGACGGTAGCCTTGGGGAAGGAGGGATGGAGTGAATTGCGAAGCTGTGTGTCATCGCAGTCATGGGCGTGATGCGCATTTGTATAAACAAGGTGGAGTTATTTTGAAGTGCAGAGACCTCTCAGCATATCATTTGAGGGTTATTCCAGTGAGCCGTGGAAGCAGGGGAAAATGGAGAGCCGGTGGACAACTGCACAACGATTTCGACACTTCTAAGTGTACGATCAAATTTTCATGAGTTAATTTGAATTTTTTGATAGGTCGGTCAAAAGTGGACGGTAGCCTTGGGGAAGGAGGGATGGGACACCACTGGTTACGATGCCACTGTAGTACACTTAGTCTAATAATTAGTGATTTGAGGAAAAATGCTGTCGCGCACAGCATTGAGGACCAACCAATCTCCTCTCTGGTCGTTTATTGCGTTGTTGCCAGGTCGTTCTCTGGTAGGTGCTTTACTCTGGTTGGCAATGACGCCGCGAGGGAATTGAATTCCATCTGGGAGGGCGGCGATTTGCACTACTCCGATTGCGCATTCATGCCTAATCACTGGCTTGTCGCAGCTAAATAGTCTGATAGGTCATATTCCGATTTTATCAATCCTCACCAATTTATTCTCGTCATCTGTGCCCAGGACTGTTTCCTGTGGCTAGCGTCGATTCAATTGCCGCAAGTGACACCGTAGTAAAGGTGAAATGCGAATGGTCAAGTGTGCATAGAGATAGTCGATTGGAGACTAAATATATCAGTGAGATAGAAGGAGATGCTTGACAAAGTGTTTAATGACATCGTTGGGAAATGTTGGTGTTGACCTAAGTGAGGGCGGGGTCAGTGGAGGAGACGGAGACAGAGGAGGAGGTAGGGGCTGAGAAAGATAAGTGATGCTTGGCCGTAGTAGGTGGCAAAAGTCCAACGGTTGAAAAAGTTTTTCACTTTAGCACCTGTCGTGGTGGCCTCGGCATCAGTGTTGGTGTCGGTTGTGGTGGAGGTGGCGATGGTATGGTTGAAAGATATCGGCTTTCACTTGCATCTACAAATCTGACTTAGGAAAAGGAAGTGCTCAAGCCGTGTGTTTACCAAAATTGCTCGAAGTGACAAGGCACGTGAGTCAAAGCAAAGCATGCTTACATGTGAGCAGGTTGCATTCTGCAAACTGACACACTTGTGGGTGGCACTGTCCGTGGAAGCAAGGAAAATGGAGAGCCGGTGGACAACTGCACAACGATTTCGACACTTCTAAGTGTACGATCAAATTTTCATGAGTCTATTTGAATTTTTTGATAGGTCGGTCAAAAATGGACGGTAGCCTTGGGAAAGGAGGGATGGAGTGAATTGCGAAGCTGTGTGTCATCGCAGTCATGGGCGTGATGCGCATTTGTAGAAACAAGGTGGAGTTATTTTGAAGTGCTAGTTAGCCTATAAGGTTGGTCGGTGGGTAAAAGGAGGTAAGGGAAGCAGAGACCTCTCATCATGTCATTTAGGGGTTATTCCAGTGGCTTCGCGTTGTCGTTCTATTACCTCATGACAATAAACCTTCTCGCCTAAGGCTGGTGACAGCGACGACCTTGAGAATATCATGGTGCTGCGTTGATGGTACGAGATAGCAAGGCAAACATAGTTAACAAAAAGCAGACTGTATGAACACGGGGTGAGAATCGAATGGGAATGAAAGCAGGATTGCTAGAGCACAATATTGAACTCTCGGCTGTAGAACAAAATTGGGGA
Organism: Taenia solium; assembly: GCA_001870725.1. NCBI lineage: Eukaryota > Metazoa > Platyhelminthes > Cestoda > Cyclophyllidea > Taeniidae > Taenia > Taenia solium. Next base: position 6,262 of record MIEF01007907.1, on the reverse strand, counting down.
GTAATTGATGTCAAAACTGGTAACGTGGAAAATGAGCCCGTATCTTTTGACGTTGCAAAACGCAAACCTGACGCGCAAGGGCAATTACATCGACGATGCTTATGATTTATAATGGGTTCTTAAATGCAGCATTTCAGTTAACTGTATCCGTTATAACTATTTTATTTCGGATTTTACCTTAATGTTAATGTGGGAGGGCCAGAACCACTTTGACAAAATGGACAGTCATGATCAAACTTGCGAGAAAACACATGAAGTTCATTTTTATGTGAAGTCATTGGGGATGAAACTACTGACGCCGCGGTACCCTTACGGAGGAGAGCACAGAGGGCAATGTTGGACAAGGCGAAGGCGACTGTGCAATGCGGCGATGGTTTGCTAAATGGTGAAATTTGGTGATGGGTTCACTTGGTCGCCTCTTCGTACTTTCGGAAAATGGGTCATTGGTATGCTCAATACATGTGTATGCAGTCTGTTTAAATGTAACGTCTCCTCACGTTTTCGGGGAGGAGGAAGGCTAAAGGCACTGCAGTTTTAATGAGTCGCTGCGGCCAATTTGTATGATAAAGTGACAGCTGTCCAACATTTTTGGTTGTTAACAAATGCCTCCATATTCTCATAAAGGTTGATTGCTGGACAAATTACTCCAAAACAAATACATGACACTGCATTGTTTTATGAATTGAAGGCATGTAAACAGAGGCTATGTGACGTTGTTTCCCCAAAGTCTACATGCAAACTGATTTGTTCAAATCATTTAGGAATGAGTTCGCGTTGTCGTTCTATTACCTCATGACAATAAACCTTCTCGCCTAAGGCTGGTGACAGCGACGACCTTGAGAATATCATGGTGCTGCGTTGATGGTACGAGATAGCGAGGCAAACATAGTTAACAAAAAGCAGACTGTATGAACACGGGGTGAGAATCGAATGGGAATGAAAGCAGGATTGCTAGAGCACAATATTGAACTCTCGGCTGTAGAACAAAATTGGGGAGTAATTGACTTTTTGCAGTGAAGATAATGAATGCAACGTGATGTGGAGAAATCGAAGTGTCGAAAACAATTGTGGAGGTTTGAAAAATAAGGCAATGACAAAAGCAGTACAGCACAGGTATACTTAAAGGTAACAAAATATTGCTTGCTCATACTAGTATTCAAAGGGATTAGAGCAACTATCGGATGAACAATAAACAAGATCATTTGCAAAAAATGTGATCAGCATAACCATCACATTGGAGAGGCAAGGGAACGATGAAGCGTTTATTGTCTCGTTCATGGTTGGTTTGACAGGCTTGAAAGTGGGAAGGCGGGAGGCAGCGTCAAAGACAGCCGCTTGTGGAGAACACATTGCCTTCGCAGGGTAGACTGGCCCCTGAACTATGCCAACAGCATCATATCCTTTCTCTGTGAAGCAACAGCAATTTTGCCACGGTTAAGAAGCCTTTTGATATGATCAAAATATCAACGTCTTAGGTACGTCATGCATATTAATTTTGACGCAATTTCACTGCACGGTATCGTTCGTTAATCTCGATAGTTGTAGGCATTTCTTATAATTCTGACGAGTGGTGAGGGAAGAATACACTCGCCTAAATAAATGGGGACAGTCAAGCATACATAGGCTAATACGAGGCATTGTCTAACGCAATTTCCTATCCCTAAATAAGGCATCTAGAGCGCTGATGATCTCAAACAATTTTATGTTTTGGTTACTTTAATGGGTAAAATCAAAGGCTAGTATTCAAATTTGGCTTAGTGGGACTTTCTCTCCTTTGCTTTGTTTGACAAATAAGCTGACATGCGAAGACTAGTGTAAGGTGAGTAGTCAGGTATCGTCAAGAAGTGTGAGGAGACTTGCTGTAAAACGGCAGATGATGAGGTCTTAAATTGTGCTTTGGAGTTTGGGCACCGCATTCTCTCGGAAGACCACATTGCCCTAGCCGATGGCATGGCCTCTGGGCCATGCTAGTAGTCTTGCTCTCGCAGCTTGCTGGATATGTGTATTCTGCCCTAGTATTATGCCTTCTTTTGCCCTCAAGGAAGTCCCAAGACACTACCTTGGTAGCAGCAGGAAGCAGACCCGAATTTATAGGGTCCCTGTTCTAACTTGCAGACTTTATCCACGAGCGTCGGAACCGATATTGTAAGATTTCTGCCCCTGCTAATATCAGTGCCACTGACGAAGAAGGTGAAGCCAGTGAAAAAGAGAAACAATTGGCTTGAGGTAACAAAGTGGATGCTTACCGTCCAAATAGTTTTCTAGTGGCTCCAGTAAACTCGTAAAGGTTGGTGTCGATATGATGCCGACACTGGTCAAGAGTTTAAGCACGCCTTGCCTGTTTCGGGAAAGGTGGAGTATTGATGGCGTTGCATCTAACATCTCTGGAATGTCGAAGACAATGGTTTGTATGTCATAAAATAGTGCGATGTGCTTCCAGCCACTGTTAACGAGGTAAACGAAAGTGCCTTGCAGAATGGTCTTGCGTTGAAGTACAACAGAGAACGCAGCAATGGATGAGGTGAGTGAATCACGACTACCAATGGTGAGCCGATTGACAAAGACAGAGGTGGAACTCAGCACTTGAAAGTAGTAGGAGATCTGATAGATTTGAGCACGTGGCGTCTCCTTTGGGTTGCCGAGGCTGATCCACTCGTTCACCAAATTACAGTCACAAGCTAAGGTATTCCCCAGTAACACGCTGAAAACCCGCAGAATTTGATACATTTTGCTAGAATTGCAAAAACAATCACTATAGTGTGTACAAAACATATTCCGGTGGTGATCACATGTGATTAACACATTTTATTCCCTCCACCTTCACTTGTTTTACGTGCGTTACAGTTGTTTAGGGATGGAAGCACGGGAGCAGGGAGAGTTGCAAGAAATAACCCCAACAAACCAAGGTAAGGCGAAGCGATAAAAAGTGGGCGAGCAATGCGTCAATGTCAAATTTCAACGCATAAAATATTGTCACTAATTTGCAACTGCTTTGACACTGTAAAGCTGGGCCTAGTGATGAACGCTAACACCTGATCCTCGCGTCTATTGTTTTCTCTTTCGGTAGGTGATTAGTTGGATAGGAGAGATGACATAAATGTGGTACTCGATAATGTTACATAAGGGCATTAGAATGCAGAAAGGGCAGAAGATTACATGCGATTTATTTCAATAAGAAGCTCGCTCTTTGGAGTGGAGGTAATTCCATTGTCGTGCAACGTGGTAAGCGGCTAAATGAATGATTGCCATTTTACTACGTCCCGACTCTGAACATAGCAATGTAGGATGAACTGGTGGTCAGTTAACACAGACACGCTTTTAGATTAGGTCCATTCACACGGCACGCACGCATACAGGACCACCTCAGTGTAAGTGCCAACACTACGCGAAAGGCTGTCAGAGTCTATCACAACGAACCTGTAAGTTTTGCAAAGCACCGTATAGCATGCTTGCTCTCGAGGCCTCCTGCACTGAGCAGCCAGGCACCCATGGGCACCCTAATTCGGCAAGGAATAGCGCCTCGCTGTTTGTTGGCATCAGTGAGCGCACATAGTACACAGCTGCGGCGACGCTGTGAGAGACGTTGAAGTACCCACTGACCGACGAGCACACAGGATCAGAGGCGAGGGTGTAGATGTTGAGAAGATTTCGGTCACTTGACGCCACCTCTTCCTTCGCACCGCAGACGTCAAAGATGGTCAAGGTGATCCAAAAGCTACTGATACCATCCCGTTCTATCAAGGCATCCTATAGGGCATTGGAGGAGGTGTAAATGGGTGCAATTTACATGCAAGCAGTTAAAGTTAACGCTCCTTTTCAATGCACAACAGCAATTAACTTAGGCGTAGGCGAAATTAAAGCTTTTATGACATAGTGGAGTAAAAGACGTCAAAGCATTTCATCAGCGATTTGTCGCTGCCATTTAAATAGCTAATGCTTTGGCTAATTCGTTGGATGCCTTGATGAGAGCAGTTTATTCAGCCTCGTGCATGCAACTCCCTAACCTCTCTCCCAGTCAATTTAATCTTCCCTTACGATTACCTTGAGGTCGCCTCGGAACCTCGGCTGTTCCTCAATCAACATTCCACATGAAATGAAAAGCCGTGGCAATGCGAATACTGACCTCGGTTGGTCGCGCACAGATTTGGTGCTCAACTAGCACCAGCTCTGTGTGTAAGCCAAAAAGTGATTATTGCATCAAATGGAATCTGCGCACAGCAAGCTTGCCACTTAGTCAGTTGCCATCATCCCACTTTCGCAAATTTGATTTAGGATTTCCGTTTATATATTCGTTGTGAGCATAAATAAATGGATTTCAGGAAAGGCATCCGACATCATACCACTATTTTGGTTATTCTTGTTTGGAACATTTGAACACAATCTCCTCAAACATAGGTCGATCGCTAAACTAGGCGCAGCTTTTCATTGCAATTTGATGACTACTGGGTGCTATCCTCAATTCCTTGTGACAACGCCAGAATCATAAGTAGTTTCGTGTAGGCCTACTGCAGCTCATTAGCAGAATCGTGCTTTAAGACCTTTTGGACAACTATTCTCAGTCATGCTAATACCATGAAGAGGTGCTCTGTAGCGCTGAATTTTAGTTAGCAAGCCAATTCCTCGTATTTCAGTTCAAAAATGAGGGACTAGGATCGCTAGGTGAGGACGCGGAACATAGCGAGTGATTAGTGGCAGCGGTCTACAAGAATCTAATAGCCAATTCTGTTCCTGCATCACAATTATCCCTTTTTGTCCAAAGCACTGCATTCCAAATGAGTAGTGCCGTTCCGGTGCCTCTCTCTTCATCGGATAGATGCGAATTGACATTTAGGGTCTGATGGCTTTGCCTTGCGTGCTGCATCAAGTGTTTCACAGCCAAACAGGCTATTCATCACATCAATCAAACTGCTAATTTATGCATCAACTTAAGGCAAAAATTTATTGCCATTACTAGTTCATGTAAATATGCTCGAAGTATACAGGAATGAAAGAACTTCAAACTCTTTCATTAAGCATGCTATCGCAGCCATTAACTACACTGAAATGCGCAGTCAAATAATTAAAAACGGAATTATAAGGAAACGAAGATTGTGCAATCCATTCTTCCCATGCAGTACTTGCAAAACGGAATCTTATTTTGACCATTCGATTCCCGAACGCTCCCCAAACAAATAAACTGCTGCACAGGAACTAAAACGTAGCCCATTGGCAAAAGTTCGGCCTAGAGTTGAGCTATATGTTAGCCATTCAGCTAACTTAAGATGATACTCTAGTCGAGCCTGTAAAGTCATACCATCATCTAACACAATAAGGCGTACAGTTTTAGCCTAAACATTTAACTTACTTATTCTTTCTTTACCATAAATGTATAAAGTGTATTCTCATTTTGATTTATTATTTGAAAACACGCTATTCCATTTTGAAAGCACCCATATTTTCTTACGCTCTCCCCTCCAAGTGTTGACAGCATTATGCACCTGTAGATAGAGCAACAGGAACATGGATTTAGGAAATGTTAATCACCCTACCATGGGTAGATGTGATCATTGAGTGTGACTAATGAGAGCTTATGAGGAGGAGAGTGGGCTGCCATCGTCCAACTAACCCATCTTTAGTGGCAACGCTTCAGTCACTGGTTGTTTTCGAACCCAAGGTCAAGCGAAGCTTGCGGACCATACAGGAGTGGAATCCTTATCGTATCCTTCTAATTTGTCCTCATCATCTTTTATGTGGCGGTAGGTGAATGCTGACGGAAGGGCAACCAAAGAGAAAGGATATTTCCTGGTCTTAAAAGAGAAGACAAAGCTACCATCTGTTTGCTTAACAGATGGTAGCTTCCCTTCTCTGACATTTGCTGCTAAGAGAGAGTAGCCAATAGTCATTTCTGCTTCAGGCGAGCCACTGCGCTGACTTATGCAACAACCTGATATCTTGAAACGTAGGAACCAAGCCTTGTGTAACGGCAAAGGAGAAGATGGATTCCAGGATATCGAATCATCAATTATGTAATGTGTTAGTCAATGACTGTATGTCACATTAAGCAACAAGTGGGAAGTGTTCATACCATTAGCACCTCACTTGTGGCTCGTACAGAGTGTCGTTGCCTGTCTCAATTTTATTTCTTCTTCTGCTCTTCACCTAACTTCTAAAAGCCTAGCAGCGGGATCCAATGCAAAGTCCCTGCTCTCACTGAAGCAGAGGGCTTAAAGTGTAAGGAGAATCCGCAACATGTCTACGAGTAGGATCCTTTGTCAAAAAACAC
>MIEF01007905.1:0-14580 GCA_001870725.1 Taenia solium | reverse complement strand
GACAGGTTTGTCGACCTTGCTGCGTCTTTGTGAGTCGAAGCCAATTGACTCTCGGAAATGCAAACACGAACACCTTCTTCCAACCCACCTTTACTGTTCCCTCTGATCGCCTTCTTGGAGAGTGTTTCTCGTGTCTGCTACTCCATTTTTGAAAATGCAACAGTTGCCATCACGACTAAATCCGTGATGACAAATTGTTAATAGGTCGGCAGGTTTTGTCCTTGTGCTTTTCTGCCCTTAGCCACCGTCTTGCATCCTTTTGCATGCAAATGAGAGGATACTAATTTGCTTTGATTGAAATGTGCCAATCTGTTGATATTGTCAATCCTGGATTTATTTTTATTGCCACGAAACGCTCAGTGGATATGTTTCATACAAGTGTTTTGGCTTGGATTGCTGGAGTTCCGCTTCGCCACTTTCATGTGTGCTGCCCCATCAGCAAAAGTTGGAGCACTAAGGCTGTGGTGTCGCTGATTGTGCCTCGTTTTGTTGGAGCTACTTTTGGCAGTAGCCATGCATTGCAACTTGGGGTGTGGTGTATCGGCTGTGGCTAACCACTATGATGCCTTGAAATTATTTGATTTGGCATGACTAGGGGATGATGGCACTATTTCAAGTACGGCGGTGGGTGCCATGAATTCCTCTGTGTGCTTCTCACTGCACTGCAGGAGGGTAATAGAATACCTTATTTCTCATTGAAGCATTTCCACAACTTTCCTTACTAGTACACTTATCTACTTATCTGATTTGTGGGATGACACCATCTGTAGTGGCCATGCGACTATAAGTAGTGAGTGCATCCCCCGCCCCAATAAAGATGCAAACGAGGAAGACATGATACGTGATGAATACGAGGTAAAAGGCCGATTAGGAGTAAGTGTGATCAAATGCTGTTGTTTGCTGGTGCCAATGGAAACCGGGTATGAATGGCGTGCACCATCTGTCGCGTGCATGCAGGCATAGTGTTGCATTTCTTTAACACTTCGAAACCAACATTTATATGAGAGGATGGATATAATGTGCAAAGATATTGTCCCAGGGAGCATAAGTTTGGAGTGGATCTAAAGAGCTCACTGCCTCACCATTTTTAAAGGAACAACAATGGAAAATCAGTGTTTGACCAAGTTGCGATAAGGTTGGGAGACACAAATACACACCAACTCAACTTGTGTTTTTATTTTTCTAGGAAACAGCTGATTTTTACTCAACTTGTGAGAATGATGACCTCGGCACTGACTTGGTATCCTGGTTCGGCGTGAAGTATTCTACAATTTCAAAAGCCTCATATTAAAGCCTTTGTAACATCTCGCTTAGCCTGATTTTGAAACCTTCCATGCAGACGCAAGTGGTGTTAAACGAGTTTGGCATCAATGGAATATGGCCAAACGAAAATCAAGCGACGCATCCTGCACTTGAAAGTGGCTTAAATAGCAGCTGTTTTGGTGGTCCTGGTAAGGAAAGCAAGGGTGACCTTAAAGACTTTATCAAGTGCAGAGGCACTAGGATAAGGACGAGATGCATGTGCGGAAAGAATTGCAATTGGGAGCAAAAGTAGTGTGCCAACGCTCTGCTGCTGACTTAAGTAGCATATAAGGTGGAATGGAACTTTGTGTTAAGAAAGATAGCTAAAACTATGCAAGCAAATTTGTTAGGTTGAAGTGCGTTGGCATGCAACGACAGCCACCGCATTCCATTCTTTACTTGTTTTCAAAGAAATACCATGCTTAGATGTCTCACGAGAAGTCAAATTTTGACCGATGACCAGCCTTCTCTGGGGAGAGAACTAAAAATACTTCACGTTACCATATTGTTGCCGAAAAAATATTTGCTTAAATCCACCAGATTGTACCCTCAGTTCTAGAGTGATGCTTATGAAGGGCTCCCCGAATTCAAGTTAAGATATGAATTTGGCGCCATTAGTGCAGCAAAGGGAATTCAACAAAAGCATGACCTATGAGCCTAATGTTATTTAAAACTTCTCACTTTATTGATAATAAGTATTTTAATAGTAATGAAGGATGAGCAGCTACGGTTTGCAATGATTGCCTAGAATAATGTTAGATTGATGAATCGCGGGCTGTGACAGTGCGCACCTACGTTCGTATAAGATTAGCGCTACCTCAGCGTCCACGTTTCATCTCAACATAGAGAGGAGTTACAGCAGATCTTCGGTTGGAACTCCTACAAGAATTGAAAGACAGGTTCGCCAACTTCACTCACTGCCGCCTGCACTGCACCGTTCCGTTTGACAGAATCGTCTGTTCCGTGCCCACACAGGTAACATGAAAAACTGACATAAAAGGAGATAAATTGCCTCCATCTGAAAGTTTGCGCTACCTTGACATGTTGTGTTACCCAGTTTGCTTCTCTTAAGCTCTTTTTTGCACAATATCGCTCGCTATGCTGGGTGACTCTGGGGTGTCCTAGTACTTCTTTCTTCATTGAACGGGTCGTCAACCTTAAGAAAAAAGAAGTAGTAAGGTCAAAGAACCACAAGAGGAGAAAAGAGATTAAAAGTGGTGAAGTGAGTTAAAGAGTTTGTGATAAGTATTGGCGAAGTGTGGAGTTGAAACCAAACAGGCACCCGACTAGCCAATAAATGGGCAACCAAAGGAGCTATTACTTAACTCATGATAGAACTAATGGTCTGATCCTCTTAAGAACAGTCCTTGAGAAGATGATTAGGTGAATGTGTTTTTGCGTCTACATACACTTAAACACAAGCATACGTTCCTGACTGTTTCCTTGAAATATTAATAAAGGCGACTCCGCAAGTAGAAGAATGAAGGCGGTCAATGGAGTATTCAAAGTGGCTTTTGTATAGTCTGAAAATTACAGGGTAGGAGCAACGTGCTCACCTTTGCTTGCAAAGGGGTAAGTGCAGGGCAAACTAAATCAGAAAAATAAACGGTAGAAATAAAATATTAATGGCAATCTACGCTAAGCTATGCTAAAATAAGTTTCGGTTTTAGGCAAAGTGTGGTTGGGTCAGATCTAGTCCAGCCAGCAAGAGTGATCTAGGTTTTAGATCTTCGCACTATTTAACTAGGTCATAATCACGAGTGACACCAAAGGAGAGGTGAAGAGAACTTGAATAGAGGGTACCGGCAGACGATGAGTTAGGAGCAGGAGGTGAAGAAAAATTGGTGGTGGGTTCGGTGGGGATGAAGATAAGAGTAGCAAGAGGGATCCAGAGAGAAGAGACATTCTCGTGTAGCTAAAGCGGAAACACAAGTGTGGGGAAATAGAACGCTGGGATTTGAATGAATGGAACAAATGGTGGAATGCAATTACAGACGAATAGAGTGAAAGCAAAGAAGGCACTCGTCAAAGATACATTGAAGTGGGGTATGCGTAGATGGGTGGATGATTCTTATCTGTGAACCCTGACCCTTCATGGCTGTGAACAGGAAAGAAAGAGATGACCTTAATTAAAGAAGTGGTGTGGCGGGCACAATCCATTAGCAACTGAGGGCAGGAGTTGATGTGGCCCCTCATGCACTGGGTTTGAAGCTACGAGCACCTCAGTGTAGGTACCTTTTCCCTACCACACGTAGAATTCGATGTGGTGGAAAGATGAGACAACATTTTCTTTACGGTTGGTTTTACCTGCCGCCGCCACTATTGTGACTTCTAACACCTCTTCTGATGCTGATCGACCATAGACTGAATCTGTGAGCACTAGCGCCTTGCATCTTGCCGATCTGCCATCCAGCTAGGTAATAGGGAAAGACTGTGGAAGAAATGCTTGCTTTGGTTGATCGGCCGATGGATTGGTTGACTGGAATGAGTCAGCGGCGAAACGGATGTTGAAAGCACAAACTCGCATTCTATCTACATAATGTCCCTCCTATTCACTCCATTTTTACCGTTAGATGGAGTTATCAGTAACTGACGTTCTTAATTTGGAGTGTAATGTGGGGTGTTTAAAGTGCAACCAGTGCAATTTAGCCGACCGGGTAATCAGGAAGGAACAAACTAATGCAGCATGATTCTTGGAAATTTGTCAAAAGTAGCCAGAGAATAAACACGCCCAAAAAATTCGACATTATTTGAAAGACCCTCTGGCAAAGCTTAATCTTTCATGGTCTCTAGACATGACCCAATCTCTTCCAACAGTACCAGTGACGTTACTGCCCCGGTAACTGATGTCCGCACTTTAAGCAACTTTTTCTCTCAAATGTAGAAATTGCATGGAAAGACTACAATCTGTTCTTCAAATGGAATATTAAACTGTGACCTTCATTGTGCACCAAGTGCTGCTTCGACAAGCGATAATGGCTAAATGGTTGCAGTCAGCGAAGTGTCCTTACAATTAGTTAGTTTATCTGACAATCAAGCTTCCTAACTGCACTTAACTCATTCAGGTATTCGGGATGGACTCAGGCAGTGCAGCCTCAAATGAGCAGGTGATGGGGTATTGACCCCCAGAACTGTTACCTTCAAACAATTAAACTATTGATGACTAACTCGTCCCAATTAATCCCTAGAGCCAGATGACTTGTGTTGTTCTACAGATGCTTTTGTGTATTCCACTTACATTGAGGAACGATCAGTGCATCTCAATGCAGTAAGGCAGTACTCTACTTTGAATTTATAATCACAGTGTGTGGAAGGGTGACGCTGAAGGAAAATGGACTACTAGCTTGCCTGATCTGCGGATGGGTGGGGCAGACGTGTGCTTGCGCACACATGCGCGTGGTCCCAACCAATCTGTTAGAGCCCCTTTGCGCCAACAACATGCAAGGTAGCAAGTTGCTAGGCGGACTCGCTTGTAAAGGGCACCAACACTGCATGTTGACCAGTACAATGGAAATGACATCACGAAAAGCAAAGCCTCAGCCATGGAGTTATTTATAATATCTTCCACTGACTAGTCCGGACTGCAGACAATCAAAAGTACTCTGTGACAAAATTAATGCCTCACTCACCTTTGCCATGGTATCATGTCATAATTGGCGCTAAGGTCAGCAGTTGCGCACTTGTAATTGGCCCAAGTACTTTTCAGTATCATTGTTCAGCAGCAGTAAATTGACCCATCTGGTTGTGAGTGAGACTGAGACATAAGATTTGGTCGTTTAATGCGTGAAATAGTTACATAACTCTCTGAACCCCATTATTGCTCATTTTAAGAAACAGTGTATCATCAAAATAGCAATAATAATCAAGCAAAAGCGACTAGGCTATTCCGATTCTTTTCCGTACTCTTCCACACCAAACGGTCTCTAATTGTTTCCATTAGTGCTTGAGTCCAAAGGAAAACACCTAAATTGAGAAGGATTTAGATCAGGTCAAGATTCGAGATTATCTATAATAACTCCTCCAATTAAAATGGAGAGCCTTGACACCCAGCATTGGTGCCTGTCTAAATTGCTATAGCCTCGCTGTAATTGGTAGATCCTCATATCGTTCTGCAAGCAAAACACAGCCAATTCTCTTTCATTACCCATCAAAAGTGAAATTCAGACACCCTCCAAAGCAGCAATTGAAACGAGTTGCTTGATGAAGTGTTGGGTAACACAGAGGCAAGCAAGTGGTACGATGCTTAATCGTGGGACCAGTTTAACTGAGGTTAGTCTTAACGATTAGTGGTGAACATGGAAGAAATTTATAGCCATTGTAGCTTTGGCTTTCCTACGTGCTCAGAACAAAGGGTAAAGAAATTGCAGATGCAAAAGGCTACTCCTTACAGACACTGTATTAAGCTTACTGATTGGGCATCTAGCTGTCACTAAGTTTAGAACAGCCTTGGAAGTTCTTGGTATTTCACGATGTGAAAACAATTATAGCGCTAATTGTCATGATACATGAAACTAATGGTGCAGAAAAGTAGGAAATGTAGCAAACGTTGAAGTGCAAACTAAATGGTGTTCCTTGACACTTATGATTGATTGTCACAGCATTATGATTAGACAAGCAATGCATTGGCTTACTTATGAGGTACATATGCCTTCTAAACACTGCCTATGCTTGCTAAGGCAAAGTAGGCGGTTAAATACGATCTGAGGCAATGACTTCGCTGAAATCATGAAGAATTGACATGTCTGTTTGGGTATCGCCGCATTGCAATTAACCATAACAAGTTCGTGTAAGGTGATGACGCAAAACAGATTGACAGTCGACGGCATGCAAAAAATGATTGCACTTACTACTTATTACTTATTACCTTATACTTATTACCAACTAATAATGACTTTAGTGACCCCCAAAACGATGTCGTCAGCAAGCGATTTTGGGGCCTACTCAACCGAATAAATGACACGCATCCCTCTATCCGCTCACATACACGCGGTTTCAGGCACAAGTGAAAATAATTTGCTGCTTATAAGGCAGTTCACTTACAGACTCCGTGTGCTTCCCTACAACCATTTTCAGTCACCTTACTTGTCAAACATTGTTTTAGGTTTGGAACGGTAAGAAGTGAAATTAACATCTTGGTTAAAATCAGTGCAGACGGAAGGAGCAATAGTCGTATAATTTAGTAAAGCTCAACCGGGAGAGAAGACGGTCAATTCGTTGCATCCGCTTGCCAAAAGGCTACTTTACTGTGGTCTCCATGGGGACCGTCATAATGTTCGGTGTCGAAGGCTCAGTGAAACACTGCCTCGGTATTTCGTAGCAAACCAACTTGCTCGGTGGTTACATTACTTAACAGCATTTTTAACGTTGTTGTGCATTCTCCGGCATCCATGTACCCATCAATCACGTGTGCATGCATGCGGTGTACCCACGTAGGTAACCGATGCGTCAGCAAATAGAGTCATCTACATCCAAGTCCTGTCATTTAAACCAATTGTGGGGGCGGCGCCGAAATGTTTCGAATCTCTGGCGTTCGAAAGGACTCACTTTACTCACTTTATAACACATGAATGGCAGCTAACACACAGGCTATATGCGTGCATTTAAATTGTGAGCCATTTAAAAACGGGTCAATTATCCCCACATTTTCCGTATTACTATGAGTTCACTAATTATAATCATAACTGTCCCTTATAGACACGCGCCACATGGCAAAATTCTGCTCTGTATGATTTTTTAACAAATGAGACAGTTTTAAATTTCTCTTTTGGAAGTTTGCATGTGGCATTTCAAAATAAGCGTCACCGGTTTTAAAAGCGCAGTTTTTTAAATCGATTTGCTAGTCATGTGTCAAGCCGTCTGAAGTTCAGACGCTGCTAACGCAAGTGATGGTTGCGTGGGAATGAAAAGAATGGGGGTAGTACACTTAATGCGTCTCTACCGACTCCTACTGCAGGTCTAGGTCAATATAACAAGGGTAAGGGGACAAAAATCGCGGACGAACAAATATTTGAGAATTTCAGACGATTGAGCTTCAAGAACATGGATTGGTTCTCCTGCTATTTGTGCAGCACCGACAGCGTTTTACCTTACAGCTAGGCAACTGCAGTACCATCCAATACCGGCTGTGTATAGGAAATATTGGTGAAAAACAATAGAAGGCAAGTCACTTTCTCAGTTTTACTTGGCATGTAAGACTTTTGACGCAAATGAACTCTATCAAGTGTAGGCTGTGCTATCCAAGTAGCTTCCCTTAAGCATTTTGACGACGAATTACGCCACTGTTGTGCTACATTATAGTCCACGAGCACTGGAGTGCCAGTATACCAGTAAGACAGTTGGCAACAAAATAAACGCATAAAAGCCAAACCGATCCTTGAACGGCCAGCTTTGGAGGAAAAAAGGATCAGATGGGTGCAGGTCTATTCTCGGCCTCTGGAGAACAGAACATGGTCTCTCGCTATCTTTACAATGCAAGGTGGTAAATTAGCCCCAAAGGTCAACAATGGGACCACAAGAACAGCACCCGGAATCCCACACTTATTGACATTTCCCGCGCCCGTCAAGTAAAATTAGCCTCAATTGAGCTCCGTGCAATTCATTTAAACGAAAATAGGTTTAATGAGTTGTGCATTTATTTGTGCTGATCAATAGCATTCATGCCACTAATATTTGGCTGTCATCATGCTGCGCATGTGGAGGCCATTGTGGATCACCTCGGCTTTAACCATGGTAGAACTCCATTCCACAGCTCAAACGACAAGCCGTTTGAATGGAGGACTTCCACCTTCTTGCTACCTGTTCACATACAATACCATTTAACATCCCGAGTGGTTACATTCCAACTTCTATCATTAATACACTTGCTAGCGATCAAAATCAGCGATGCTTGCATTGCCTTAGAGATGATCTCATGCTGCATTGAAGTGGAGATGTAATAATGGGCACTGCCATTTGATGGTACTTTAGAAAGCCAACAGCAAGTCAGTGCTGCCTGATAATTATTATCGACGTCATTTCCAGCCATGTCTCTTGCTCACTAACAGCGAATCAAAGCCAAAAACCCATAAATTCATTCCAGATGGCACCAGCTTTTCTGGAATGCTCTAATGCCGAGCACCAAAATCACAATTGTAAAGGTGACTGCACTTTTATTAAAAACATGGACCAATCTCACCATCAAAATCATTGGCTTCGACGCCGCTTAAAATGAATGGAAGCATCTTCACATATTAGACAAGTCAACGCCGATTATATTTTTGATAATTGTAAACTTCGGTCTAAATTTTGTGGATGGTTTTAACAATTAAACTACAGCGCAAGAAACAGTTGCATACGAGTCTCTCTGCTTGCCTTCATGACCGAATGCAAATTTATAAAACAAAAGCTGTTTTAATTGTTTCCATTGAATGGGAGGCGGTATGTGCATGCGAACTTCATGACTTAGAGGAAGCTGTTGACCTCTGACAATGGAACGAATTCTGAATTTACTTAATCTCCATTTCTTATTCGCTTTCATGGCAGCCATAAAAGAGAATTTGTTATTCTCTCTTCACTGCTTGGTTCAAGGATGAGAAGGCAGAGGAGGAAAAGAGGAGTACTGAACCCTTTAAAATCGTTCAAATGGTTCATTTCTGTGCTTTATGCCTCACAAATCCTCCATCTAAATATACATGCATCAAGTCACTTGTGCGGACTGGTCAACAGGCGCATAGGAAGGTGCCTAAATTTGCAATAATCCATCTAGATAGTAGGATTTTAAGGTTTACAACCGCTTTCTGTCTTGATATTTTAGCCTACCATCGAAAACATAGTTGCAACTTCTGGGGAAAATATTCTTCATCTCATCAGGAAGGTTGAATGGGAACTAGAATGAATTTTTCTACCAATGTTTATCCGAACCAATCCAAATTGCTCATGATTCCGTCTTATCCAAATGCAGGGAGGCATTGATGAGATTGTATTTTAATATGTCCTGCCTTTTGATCGTTTGAATCAGTCGCACCCCCTCATTGTGCATCTTTTAATGAACAGATCGACACATTTGGTTATGGATGGACGTAGCTGGCAGCCAATTTGGCTGGTGGTAGTAGATGGGAGACTCCGAAACAGGTGTTATTGGAGATATTCCCCTTATCTCTAGTGTATGCACGAAAGGCAAAGTGATGGCCACATAAATACTACATGCATAGATCGGTGCCACTTAGTTGCTTTGCAGCTATCCTCAAAGATTTACCACTTAAATGACTTGGACTACATGAGCGACTAACAATGCGTCTGCCTTCCATATATCGGTACGCAAATCTGACATGCTTTGGCTCTCGGATGTCACAGTGCACATGTAGAAATGCACACCAGTATAGACATAATGCTGCAAAACCACTTCGAAAATAAAAGTGGAGTGGTGTGGAATTGTGTACACACACGAATGTTGGATGTGGCTGGTTTGAATTTGATAAGTGGGGTGGCATAAACTTTCGACAGATTTTGACGTAAGAAAATCGGGTGAACAGGGTACTTTGAAGCAACTTCAGCCCTTACTGTCGTGCAACTAAATGAGTGCCCGTCAAATGCCAAGAAGGTGAGTTCGCATTCTTGTTGTTGAAATCATCACTCGTGGATATCAGCTAATTTTGAAAGGACTAGAATGATGCAAATTATTGTTCAACAAAGCAGGCTGTGTGGTTATGCCTTACTTGCCAAATTCGCTTCCTTATTTAGGTTGATGTAAGTGAGAGTCAAATTTCCGACTGTGCATTTGACAAGTAAGCTGAAACTCTTCTATTGTACATCCTCAATAATTGCTTCTCCTAGTTTGCAACTACTTACTTTGTAGGGGCAATGAAAAGTAATAAATTGGTATGCATATCGCTCTACTCTGCTATTACCCTTGTGTGTCCACACATTAAGAAGTCGTTTTGGCATGCTGAGCTACACATTCCATCCAGACTTTCTATTGAAAGCCTGCAAATCTTCTTTGGCGCCTGTGCACCGATGCGCATCCTCTTGATCGTCAACCAACGCACCGTAGCCATATCACTTTGCAATTACTGGAATGTTTTGTGCTTAATCCTCGGACCACCATTTCGATTGAATGCTGAAGATGAAGTTCCTTTGCATTCCCTACTGTCGCCTTACCACTCTGCTTTTAGTCATTCCGCTCGCAACCCGCCTTATTGCTCACCACCCCTCTCATCTCTACGTTCTACAACGAACGGGCCCCATCATTGTAGATGCAGATGGTGCTCTGCTTTCTCAACGACTTGACCACTGCCAGATGCGTGTAATTGTCTTTAGCTCATTACATTTAAATAAGCCCGACAACAAATATTTTATCTATTTAAAAGCAATATATCGTTGATCTCAATCCTGCTGATCTTTGACTTGGCCAACATCTTCGTTGCCGGACCAGCACCATACTGAACAATTTTGTCCACACGGCTAGAACGAGTAGGTGCAATCGACTCACCAAAACTGATCGCCCCAAGCAATTAGTCCATTATCACGTCCTAAGCTCAGTCAAAATCAAAGTCATCCCTTCGTCTGTCGCATCCATCTTAGGTGACTGACCGACTCCTAGTTAGTTGTCGACTTCTTTCTCTACCACTTATGCCTAGGTTTCTCCATAAAGCCATCCAATGATTGAGAAATTTATCCTTACTGCCGATTGAGTGCCGTCACTAGTTGGCAGGAAGGACACACCAGGGCGTTGGGAGCCACGTGGGACGCAGTGGCGAGATAGAATCTAAGAATGGTGGTTATCCGATGACCTCCACATTTAGCTCCTGGTCCAACTAAACTTATAGCAAGAAAGCACAACATTCCATCATACCAACGAAACTGCCATCTTGTCTTTGCTTTACTTAACAACTAAAAAGCAGCACAAGTGCATTGCATCGTAGCAGGGTTAAAGACATCTAGAGGGTGGTGGCCGGTCCAAACCGAAAATAACGATTGCGCCTTGCACTCTGAGAACTAGTTGCTCATATTCCACGGGGGAAAATAACGCAAGTTGCTGAAGCCTTAGCAAGTAAAATCATCATTCCAACCGATACCATCATTGTAAGTCATAGTTGCAGAGGGTGAAGCAGCTATCTCTTTATAATCACTGCAATGTGCAACTTCACGTTTACTTCCAGTTGGCCGTCAATTTCATTTGGGTAAAAATTGCTCGTAAATACGCAAAAAGAGATGCCTCACGAGAGTTGCTAAGAAAAATACCATATGTAAACTGCTAGGCGAATGCTTTGAAAAAAACCAGTTACGAGTGCATAAAATGACGAGGGGGTGAGATATAGCACCAGTCTGCTTCTGTCAAATCCATTTTACCGTAATCTTCACTAAAATGTCGGCGAAACCAGACAATTGTCGTTTGATGGGAAAGCTACCATACAAGTACACTGAAGATAACCACAGCAAAGACTTTACAACAAACGGTTCCGACTCCAAAGTAGTGGACTAAGAAGTATTGCACCTTCCTGATTTTATGTTTGCCAATCATTGTCGCCAAACATCCTTATTGCTTTTCTAGAGATGCTTAGTAAGGGGATGGTTCATTGTCTACTATGCATTCTCTAGACATTGATGTTATGGTAACACTCAGCAATAACATTTAGGAATGCATTAATACAGTCGTCCATGCGTGATTAATTGTTTCCAAAATTGACAAAGCTAATCATATGGTGCATAAAATATGAGAATATCCCTAGGACATGAGGTCTGTTCTTCCCTGAGCGACGTACGAAGTAATTACGAAGGTAAAATTCCGTATTCATGCTGAATGCAGGCAATTCCTTTTACCAACAAATGGTTGCAACTCTGAGGCAAATACGTTTCCACAAAAATTTCGATCCGCAATGCTGTTGTCGTCGAAATGACCTAAACAAATTTGTTAGGTTTGCATATTTTGGAATGTTAAAGCAAATTTACCTAACATTGCGATCTTTATTTGTTGCTGCCCCAAATCGCCGACAAAAAGTGCTTAGAATCCCTTAGCAAAATTGGTTACCTCAAATTTTTTTGGTATTATAAATTGTATCTCATTGTAAATGATAGAATGTTTTTGAAAATTTAAAATTTCTATGCACATGGTTTTGCGCACAGATAATGGATGCCACCTAGGACTCAACGCATTACATAAGAAAATTATTTTGTCACACTACATTATGACCAATCAAGAATAATTATTTTCGGTTTATTTAGCCCAGATGGAATTATTAATGGAACATGACAACATTACCTTTGGTCGATTAACCTAATGGTGCATTTTCTCCGGATGCTGTATAAGGCCCCTTCATCCCCATTGTAGGTGTGGCCCACATTACCTCGGGACACTTCCCCTGTAGGTGCCCCACTTAAGATAAGAGGCGATTGGAGGCACTCATTTCATGCACTCACCCTTCGACTGTGAGAGGAGCTAAGCAGTATGCTGTTCAGGCGAATTCTAGTGCTTAATTTTGGAAACTATTCGAAGACGCATGTCTGGCCAATGCGTGCAACGATTTTTGAGTCAAATCGGTTCTCGATGACTGCATGACTGACGTAAACTTTTCCGTTAAATCGTGGATGGCCATCGCTGATGCATACATAAAAGCTCGATTATCTAGACCCTTTGTCCCTGTTTGTCGAAAGCAAAATTTAAAGAATAGCTCATGGTATTAATGCCAGAGAGAGCTACTTTTCTTAACTTCCCGTCCCTAGTACTTACGTCTCTAGGAAGGCCTGCAACGAAGTACTCAGCGGTTAATTGCGAAGTACTATGGTAGAGTAGAGCATGAGTGTCGAGATGCTCAGTAGCATCGATTATCATAGCCTAGCTTAGCATAGCATAAAGTGGGCTGGCGCACTCATAGCTCAAGCATTGCATTATAAAAATGAACTTGGTGATAAGAGGCCAAAATTCAGCAGTGCTAACATAGACCGTGAATTAAGAATTGTTTAAAATAGTTGATTTCAAGTTCCAATATCGATATATTCCTAGGAAATGCCAAATTATCCATCCCTTCCTCCAATGTAAAGCTATTTGTATCGGTTTCTCAGTGAGATATCAGAACAGTAACAAAACCTCTCGGTGCACCGCCTTCGTGCAATATATATTGGTGAAGTTCGCAACTTTATTAATGGTTATGCCACATTATTATTGCAGAAATTTTATCATAGAAAGGCGCAATCAGCCAAAAATCACTTCTGCGTCGGTAAATGCAAAACACTCAGCTAGTATTGGGAGCAATATTATTCGTAAAGAACATAGCTGAGCATATATCCACAAATGATTATTTAGGGCAATTCATTTAATAGCACTGAAACGTGGATAAATGAACAAACAGTTATTGCATTTGCTTTCAGATGACCATATCATTTTCAAACTTGGTAGTCTATTCAACTACACTAACCTGTCCACCACTTTATAGCACCGCTTCAACGTCTAAACTGCCACATCCACTGATGCGCTCAGACGCAATAGGATGACATGAAAGACGATGACTACCTTGTTCTGCCAACCAAGCAGCGCCAATAAACTAGGTTGCATAGGCCGGGCCCCAATAAGAACCTACGTTAATTTCCTTCTGCAGTACAGCTACGGTGTCTACGCACTGAGTGCTCTTTCCTTGCTAGGTCAGCGGCTCTGGATAAGTTGTATTCAGTTAGCATGTAACTCACGTATGACTTCGAGATTTTGCTGGCGCAGCAAGATTTAATTACATTTTGCGCAAACAATCCGCACCATATGACAGCAAATTAGGAAGATCCAGGGCAAAAATACATAGTCACTGCAAATACGCGTGATAGATAAAAGATGCCTACTAAGGTGGCTCAAATGTATGTGCTGCAGCATTTTCCCCACCGTAGAATACTCAGTGCG
Organism: Taenia solium; assembly: GCA_001870725.1. Classification (NCBI taxonomy): domain Eukaryota; kingdom Metazoa; phylum Platyhelminthes; class Cestoda; order Cyclophyllidea; family Taeniidae; genus Taenia; species Taenia solium. The sequence goes on along the minus strand of MIEF01007905.1, from coordinate 419 downwards.
ACATTCTTTGCGGTACAGGCCCATTTGTGAAATCCCCCTCTTTTGCGCTAAAGTATGGCAAATTAAGGCATGGATTCAGGAAGATTTTTTGCAGGGCATTATTGCTATGACAGAAGACCAGAGCACGCAGAACAAACAATTAAAATGAAGCGTGCCCAAACTCACAGCTGCGTTTTCCAATGTAGTGAAGCAGAAGTGAATCAAGATCTCAAAATTGTTCGCAGCACAGATGGCACGCAGTATGATTGCGAACCATTTAAAGTAATGTGCTATTGTTGTTTTCGGCACATATGAGGATATTAGTCATATTTAATGAGAAAAATTGGAAACATTTTTCCCACTTGATGGCGTAACAGCAACCTGGTGCTTCTGCAAAACAGAATTAATCGGGCAATGCCACAGAGTTCAGCAAATAAACC
>MIEF01007904.1:0-137848 GCA_001870725.1 Taenia solium | reverse complement strand
AAATGTTTCCCAATACGAACTGGCAATAAATCTTTAGAGGTCGACGTTACTGAGTTCGTTTCTCCTAGACTTATAAAGAAGGTATATTTTGCTTTTAGCACTTTAGTACTGTATGCTAGATGCTGAAGTGGACTGCGATGCGGTCTTTTCACTTGCTGAACGTCAAGTGATAATGGCCGGGACCGATCTACGAAACACTATTTGACTAGATGCAAACAGAGGTCATGCTTGAGAATCTGTTAGGACTAGTGGGAAAGTCAGCCAATCTGTTAGTCAGTAGAAGGAAGATTCTTCTTTTAAATCCAAGACTCCTATTTGCTAAATTTACTCGTTTTTGGACATTCGCTTTATTTTGGGAGACACTGTTCCATCTCCGTGTTATTCCAAAGTTTCTCCGGGTAATCATCACTTCCCCTTGGTATTGGGCGATAACGGTGGTCAGTTTTTGCCCTTTAAGGTACTTTAGAAAGCCAACTAAAAGAAATCCATTTTTAGTGTTTTTAAATCGCACCAACCTAATTGGCTTTTACATGCATGATGTTTGGTGGACCTGCCTAATCATCCACCATTTTGCCACAATTTGTGCCTTACGTAAAGTCAATTTCAGAATGCTGTAAAATGTATTTTACCATCGGATAAGTTCAGCACCAAATAACACCAGATCTGTCAAGTTCGGAACCAAATTTTACATAAATGCAATGAGTTATAACGTTTCTCTTTAAAATCAGCCTAGTGCGTATTAACATATGATGCGCTGGGAGGCAAGGCGTTTTAGACTTCACCAATGCCATAAAATTAAGACGATTCATTTGAAAAATGGTAGCTAACAGTGCAATAATGGAATGTCGCCGGGGTGTTGTCAGTATACTCACTTGGCCTTACCGAAAGTAGTACGTAATGATTCGAAGTGGAGTGCTTCCACTAGACGAATTCGTTGGCAGGAGTATTGAACTAGTCGACTGTCAACATGTCTTATTAATCTCAAATCATCTCTTAGCGTATCTTTATAGAAATGGTCAGAATGCGCTAAAAAGAAGAGCATGAGTTTCCTATTACCCCTGAATTATTAAAACATCAAGCATGAGATAGCACCGGCCTTCCTGGCACTTCCTCCGTCAAGTCGAGTTCTAACTGAATATTGAATGGAATGATACCAATTAAAAATGCTGAACAATACCATGCAGTTTAACATCCATAATGTAAGCACGCTTACACCATAAAAAAGATTCGTGTGAAGTCGTTGTCGCTGCACCGTTTATTCGCTCCCCAGTTAAAAGTGGCCTCTCAAACGAGCTAAATTGTGTAATCAGGATAGGTAAATAGGACTTTGCACAACACCAAACGCTTATGACTATAATAAACTGCGGGATTTTTGACTAATCTTTAAATTGGTTATGCTTGCTAACCAAATGCAGAATGTCCAGTTCACATTCATCAATGTCTCCAAGATGGTGTTTTGGGATCCACAAGTGCGCCATCCCCTAGGGATGATAAATGTTAGACATTTGCAGCTATTAAGCAGTCAGACTTGCGCTCTTGGCAAAAATATCACTAATATTGTTATGCGTACCCAATTAATTGTTGGCATTCGCCCCATAACATGACTTATCCTTTCACTCGAAGTTGACAAGCGTCATTTCAATTCCTTTCAGGTGTAAATATAACTCTCAATCTAAAGATGATTAAGCGACTAGAAGTAGTTACGGTGCGCATTTTTAAATTAGCATCTGCATTTTTGTGTTTGTACGCCCAAATCCTTACCGAATTAAAACCCCTCATCATTGAGAAGGTGCGACACGGATGTATTGACAGTTGTGGCCACGATGTCTCAACTGTCACGACTTAAGAAAACAAGCTTTTAAAAGGTGGAGGAAAGTAAAGCCAGGGGTTGTAATTAACTATAAGCTCACTAATACGTTCCATAGCTTACAGTGGCAGTCAAACTGCAAGACGGTTACTCGCATACAGTCCTGCTGTGAATCGCTCCGTGGTGTGTTCCCAGACCACAAGTTATTCCAAACCAGAGCAATACAGTTACTCTTGTCTGCAACATAACGAGGTAAATTGCATTTAGATAGGTTCTATCAGCCAAATCTTATTGAAACTGCCATACAGCGAGCAAGTTTTTGGTCCATACCAGAGTCACAGCTGGGCTCCTGCGGCCTAGTGGCTACGCACTTTACGCACTTAGCCATTTCATCCGCTCAGAGCCTCTATGATATTACAGCCAATTTAAGAGACGAGATTTATGAAAGAAATAGCCGATGTATTGTTCAAGGAGTTGGCGATTTTAAACATAAAAAAGGTCATCTAATGTATAACCCGATCTCTTTAAAGTAGGACTTGAAAATAGATTGTATCCACATTAGTGAAGTAATGACTTTTACAATATCAATCAAAAAAGTCCTCAATGGTAACTCTTACAGCACGCCATTGTCTTGTTGCTTCATTACAAGCAGACGAGCTTTTGTAAAAACAGTGCTGCAACCAGATGAGCTGATTTGAAAAGTGGATATGAGCCGCCACCTTCCACAGGGCAATTACAACTTGAAGCGCACCACCCTTCTGTAGGCGGTGACGGTCAGTTTCCTTCTTGGACTTAGGGTGAAGAATGTGCCAGCAGTGACCAAACACAGTTCTCCAAGGCATTCAAGGCACATGTCGACGATAGCACTATTGCCAGATATTTGTTAATTTACTCCTCCTGTCATGTCTGAAGGAAAGGAGTGGTGGAGTTTAAGGAGGTACCAGATACCTGAATTGCTGTTTAAGTGGTCTCTTAAGTGTTCGCAATAACCTACACATCAGTTTTAAGTCAAAACATTAAAAAGTGGAGTCATGCGACCTATAAAGTTAACATGTGCATGAAACCACTTTACTTATCACAAATGTTTTGAACAGAATGAGGGTAGGATAGGCAGACGTTATACAATCTGTGTACGGATAAGCGTCAATAAACGCTGCCAAATACTGTCAGCGAGTGGGTTACTCATTCAACTTTAATGCAGCAAAGTCCTATCCAATCTAGACCCATGATTTTCTGTCTAGATCTGACACGCAGTGATTACTAACACAGTTGAGAGCAGGCAAAACAAACAAACAACTCTCTAGGAATACCGACTTTTTTCTTTTACGGTGCGATAGAAGAAAATTGCAACTTTAGTGGAAACTACGGTCAACCCACCAGATGTGCACACACCGTAATCAACGTCCCTCCATACTAACACAATCTGCTGAAGCGGTTATAGCTTGGGAACCCAGTTCTGAGGACCCTATTATCACCCTGCAAGTGGGGCCACTTCACTCTGGTGCACATTTTTTGAGCAAATACATCACCAGAGCCCCAGAAATGCAGCAAAGTAACGGCGTTTACTCTGTGCTTGGTCAGTGAAGCATGGAATAGAGCCTCCGCAATCTCAATGATAAGTCATCATTTCCATCGAAAAGAGACGTCAAACAAGAACCCCATTAGAAAGGGCTGACGCTACTCTGAGTTATCGTAAAGGCACCAGAACATAAAAGGACAGAATAATTATACGTTTATTCAAAAGTAATCTAAGTAATGTCACATCCTAGTTGAATTATAATTGAGCAAGGCCTCAATAAAAGTTGGAAATGTTGGTGATGCGTCAAAGACATTCGCGAATGAAAAATAAATTTAAAAACCCTTTAAAGAATCAGTTTCCTAGCAAATTCCATCATTTGCAAAGGGTTGACGAATTCGACAGCGTCTGTGGGTAGCCAGCCTTCTCTAGTGCCGCAGGCGCAGCGGTCTCCGACGACTACATAGGCAAAACTGGCAAGTGATGTTAAGCCACCTTGCTGGGTATCAAATTAGTACGTAAATATTTGGTGAGATTAGACTGCGAAGAGTAATTTTAGAAACAAATCTCTAGCTGTAGGGTAGTCAGGCTTATTAGGTGGGTAATATTTTCTGATTTGGTCGTTTAAACATTGGTTTTATCGGAGCACACAAAATCTTCCCATGCATGGTTGTGCTGCCCTTTGGATGAGGGTCACTTTTTAAACCCTTACACCTTTTATTGTGATCCTTAAATTGGAAGTCACATAATGTAACCAAGGCTCCATTATCATCTTTGGACACCCACTTGAGTCATGTGTCTGAAGATAGACCCGAGCTTACGAGTGATGGCTCATCATAACGCACCACGAATAGATCATCATCGTTTCATTGTTAGACACACATTTTAATTTATGATTCAGTTTTCATCCAATTCCAATTAAGTATGTCATATTTTGGGGGTGGTGTTACTTGTAGAAATTGCTTAAAAGACATATGTAGCAAATATAGAGGCTTCCTTCCATTTCCACCTTTAAACATCATGCGTCGAAGTGTTATTTGGAGATGCATCACATCCATGTACACACTTGACAATGTTCCACTAAGTATGCGGTCTATTCAAGGTTCCAGAGCCTATGAGAGTAGTACAAAATTGTGCGAGTTCACCTTACCTGAGCGTCCCTTACGAGGAGTTGATAAACGAACTTTACTGGACGGACTTCATCTGTCGAATGGTCCATGGGTTGGACCACCTGAGGTAGTTCATCAAAATTTGGGAGTCAACCGGCTTTTCAATATCAAATGAGAATCAAATCTATTCCAATTACGGGCAGAGTGGCGATCCGGGCCATTGGGAAGGGCAGCACTACTTTGTAAACAATTGTTGTGGAGGTGTAATGGATAGATAGTTTGCCTAATTCGATATTTGACTACGCTGGTACACAAGCCTCCACGTGTTGCATTTCCACTCGGTGGCACAACTTCCTAGACTTGCCAGTAGCCCTCCTCCAACCATCCCCTACATCGACACTATACCTTGCTGCATACTACCATGACATAACTTGGCAACAGGAAAGTCTCAAGCGCTGCAATATATCATAAAATACTACTAAACAATTTGTATTAATTAATTAATTAATTTAACTGACATTCATTTACCTGCATGTCTTATAGCCAAAAAAGTGTATATGAGGCCACAACATGGTGGCACCATGACCAATGGCTTGTGCGCAACCTCTGTCCATTAGATGTATTCAAAAAAAGTCGAAGCAACACAGAAGTGGTAGCAGAGTTGGGTGAAAAGATGCAGCCGTCACCTCATTAAAACACACGGATTTGTTAGAACGCACTAGTGTTACTCACTATCAAAGTCCTAGCTGTTTAGACCAAAGCAGACTGTTGTGGTTTTGGCAAAAATGAGTTTAGTTACCTCTACTGCTAAAAGACTAGCATATAAGTAATTATTTGCATAAGCAAGGACAAATTCTCGATGCTAGCATTTACTGCCGCATGACAATTCATAGTGTCATTGTCAGTGCTAGAGCACATCATTCCTAAAGTAATAAATGCTCCCCGAATGACTCATTTGAGCAGTCAGCCCTCCTGGATGATAACAATATGTATAACGCTTCGCCACACATTTAGCTTTACAAAGCAATGCATTTTTTGGTTATGCTAACTAAATTCACAGGCTGTCGAATTGTCAGGTTTCAATTGAGAAAATATATTTTGGTTCAAAATGGAAAAGGATAGGGAGCATTAGTTGTTCTACTCAATAAACTGAGAGTCAAATTTCACCCTGATTCAATTTGACGAATATACCCGATTTGCCCATCACATCTGAGGGTGGATCATTGTACACACCGAACTGATTTCTACATTCTTTCGGTCGCTTCGACTCGTCCACTTCAATCGTAAACGTTGCACCAACATCCGGAATTGATTTCAGCATATTTGCTGTCGCCTCTACGGAAATAGCAATAATATATAGTTAGATTGCACATAGATGCATTGAAACAACCTGCATTAATAAGGCTCCATGAGGTGCACAAGACACTGAATACATTAAGTCAATTCTATTGAAAAAGCCATTCCTAGAAAAAAAGGATTACCAGAATTGCATTCCTAGTCATAAATGCCACTACTATGCACGCAGTTTAGCACTATAAATAGTTCCAGGTAGTATTGCGATGAACGTTGAGTCCATCTTCGCCCATTCAGACAACAATATACGCCGATGTAATAGACAATGGAATTTGCTTTCCCAATGCGTCTGTAATACTTTTTGTTCTGACTGCCGGTTTCGGTCACTTGAGTGGCCATATTTTCCTAGCCCGACTGGCAGGCCTTCGAGCTATACCAGTAGCCCCAATCCTTCTGCTTACGGAATATATGTATATTCTGCCCTAGTATTATGCCTTCTTTTACCTTCAAGGAAGTCTCGGGACGATATATTGGTGGCAGTGGAAAGCGAACCTGAGGCCACTGGATTCCCATCTCGATCTATACCGCTGGTGACAAATGGTAGCGGTGCGAAAGAAGTGCATGTGCTACGGATGGGAGAATCTCTGACGCCCCATAAGAGATGGGCTGACAACGACGTCTGCCTTCGGCATCTCCCCATCTCCGTGCTCTGCAAGAAAGCTGTTTACATTTGAAGCGACACTAGCTTTGAATCACCTGGAAATGCTTCGTTGTGGCGATTTCCTTAGCATATCTGCTTAAGGAGGCCGGTGTCCTGACATCTCCCTGTGGGTAAGCCGATGCTCGGCAGAACCTTCTACTCTGCATTTAGTTTCCAAACCGAACGAAACTCAAAGTCCAGCATAACTACCAAGAGAGACCAATGACGCGGTGGTTAAGCATCTCCTCAATTGCGCTCGAAATTCGGTGACTGGCATGTTTAGCTCGTAAGTGTCGCTCCAGCACCGATTACATTGTGGTGGCTGACCCTGCAGGTTTATCAAGGGGAGCATAGGAGAAGACTCTCGAAAGGAGGGAGGGACCAGGTTATGCTTTGTTTGACCTGACTGTTGCTTTCAGCCACTTGGGTAGCCATTTTGTCCTAGGCAGGCTGGCTGGCCTCTGAGCTATGCCAGTAGCTCAATTCCCTCTGTTTACGGAATATATGTATATTCTGCCTTCTATTACCTTCAGGGAAGTCTCGGGACGCTACAGCGTCTGCGTAGCTTCGCTGTCAGTATTATGGTAGTAACAATTAGCCAGGCTTACAGAGCTAAAGCTGTAAAATAGTGTAATTCCAAATATTTAGTTCGAACATCACAACATAACACAAGTACTTGACACGGAATGCCATCGGAGATGGAAATTACCTTTCTACGCTTTTTATGAAAAAGAACTGGTAAGCTAATTTAAAACATGTCCCATGCAAAAGGCAAACGTTACCGCATATCTCCTCAAGGGAATGCTTGTTATCACCACCATAGGATTCCGGCATTAACTCTCTCAACCCCTCGACTGCATCAAAAGCAGGGCTGAGGTCGGAGCCCAATACCATGATCTACAAGACTAAGAGTTGATAAATGCGTGGAAAGGCGTCGCAGATTTAAGGTAACGAGAGACTCACTCGTGATTTGATCTTCTCTTTTAACCACTCGGAGTAGAGGTTAAACAAAGACTCGAACACTTTCGGGGTATTGTAGTAGATCAACTTCTTTATTCGGAAGGGTAGACACTCCTAAAATAAATGCATCAACCATGGACTCTAAAGGGAGTTCAATGCGGAATACTGTTATAACATGGGCAACCTGCGCTAAGTCTGTCCTTTATGCAAAATACTTTCTCCAATTCACTGTAAGAGGATCCACTACATCAATTTGTGAATCTGAAGGTGAATTTCCACTTAGAAGTTGGATGGAATGGCAACGCGATTAGATGCTGATATGTCTTTGGAAGGTGGAGCAGCATGGAAAGAAATGTATACCTGAAAATACTTTGTTCCTATTTTCGATAACTTAGGCTCAAACATTCGCATAATATCCTCCTTTCGAAGATTCGTGAGATCAGCGACCATACATATGCCACCAATTTGTATCCTGGGATCAACTAGGTTTGCGTCGTTCCATATTTGTGATGCGCCTTGCAGCTCTGCCATCGAGATCGCATCGAGACTCAAGTTCGCTGCAAGCAGTGTTAAAAATGGGGCAATTTCTTAACATTTGTATGCTTTAATGTTTTATGACGAGGAGGTAGCACGCATTGGCCACCTTGTAAGAACTTACCGAACTTCATCACAACGACAGGAGTGCCTTCATGCGTAAACCCCAGTGGAGCCCAGCACCTTTTGAAGGGAGATTGAAATTATAAGACAAGGTTACCATTGTAGTTGTGCTTTACTTTTTTACTCTTGACTTCTAGGTTCGAAATGGCAAATGCATTTGAGGAAAGGTGTCTATTCTACCACAGTTATGTAAAGGCCGAGGCACTCTCTTGAAGCCTCCAGCTTAAGCATAAACGACAAATAAGAAAGTCTACCATGAGCACAGTTTGGAAGTTTTAATCCACGAGGGCAACAAAGCGTAGAAATAAGGTAAATTTACTTCATGTCAACAAATTTGTTCCAATTTGTTCTTCTGGTTGCCGTCTCCTCGAACCACAGTGGGCAGCCTTCAGTAGGTGAAGTTCGGAAGGTACAAAATTTGTCCAGACGGCACTGCGCTTTCAAGTGGTTGTACTTCGAGTGACGCAAAAATGCCAATAAAAATAAATCATCTACAAAAGTTGAAATGCAGCACCGTTACCATCAAAGCCATCAAATCTGACTGTTTTGTATCCCATCTGATTTAAACCCGTTCATTAGAGTTTATCTTAGGTCAGATGAGAGCATTTGCATTTGATGGCTTCGTGACTTCAAACATTAAATAAGGAGGCTCGAGTCCTATGTCATTTCTGGGTTCATTAATGTTCTGCAAGGATTATTACTAGAACCAAAGAATCAAGCATTAAAGTGCGCACGATTTTCAGAACAAAATTAATCAAAGCCTTACTCGCTTCCATTCACATCGAATAGGCATAACCATTGTGTGGTAATAAGATCAACATACCCGTGGTACACTTTAAGTGAGGCATGGAAGCAAGCCAGCGTCGGAACGATTGCAGATGTGCTGAAACCTGATCAGGATTCTCGCCCAATTCTTTCGCCGCTCGCCTTTTGTATATGGACGATAACGGATTTGAGGGATCATAGAGCGTGTATTGTATTGGTGCTGTCTTTGGCATCTCTCAAGACTGACTGAGCCACGGGAGGTTTTTTACGATCACAGCTGTGTCGATGACTGTGTTACTAGCCTACACGTTGAAGTTGACTGAGCTCTTGAGCGATTTCGTAAGATCAGAAACTTGCCAAAACAACCTTGTCACACCTTGCTGCACCTCTCTGTGCTGGAGCACGTCATTACACCTTCAACCAGCATTAATGCGATTAAGTAACTCACAGTGGCCCTCACCATTGACTAGCGTTTCTAGATTTGCTTATGCGATTGAAATTTTTTTCCATGCTAAAATGTGTGGGCACAATCGCGATTGCCGCCAAATAGTGCACAATGCACGCGTGCAATTGGTTTCATAAACAAAGAATAACGCAAATAACCGTGAAGATCTGCCCTATTTCTTATTTTTATAATACTAGTGAAAATCAGAATTTATTGCTTCACGGTTCGCCACAGCTAATAGGATGTCTCAGAACAATGCTACCAACATACGCAAAATGTGGGTTAAGAAGGGTCTATTTAGTACAATAGATCTTCCACTTGTCAAGGTTGAAATGAGGTCTTCGGACTTAAGCATTTGGCTCTTTTATTTGGCTCTCAAAGGCAACAAATAACCATTTTGAGCATCAATCGTGGCATCACAGCACTCCTTTCCTTGAACGCTATTGAGGAGGTGATGTCCAGTATGCTTCCATCCCTTACAACTCCGGTTTGTGTTCACTGACCACTTCATCAGGTGCATTCCGATTCCACTAACTAGCCGATTTGCCTGCCACAAGATGGACAGAGGCGTGCTTGAATCAGGAATAAGGAAAAAATTAGCTAGCTTGAACTTTTACTGCGATTTAATTTTGCTTAACGTTATTTCGAGAGGTCATCAATTCTAAGCATTGGAATCAGCAGTACCCACTTTTGCTTACTAAGTGGTTATAAATGCCTCCTCCAATTACGGTGTGCCATTTACAAAATAATGGTATATCTACCTTCGCTACCACCCATGATTCCAGCATTCATAAACTTCCCCGTGATGATCAAAGCATTAACATACCTTACGTCTTATATTTGACCCCAATTCCGGTTCGTAAACTTGTCCTACTGCGATAACATGCAACTCCACCAATCCGGTTCTAGCGTCCCAACATCAGGTGGTCATTCCTTATTTAACGTCATTGAAAGTGCTTAAATAAACAGGCTTTTTAGATCCCCAGGGTAAGCTCTTCTTTGCGAATTTAGGCGGAAAGATTTTGACTAGATTTACGGCCGGATCATCCACTCTGATTGACAATAATAAAAGTAAAATACCTTTGCCCAAGTAACGTTTTTCGTTGTCAATCTTGCCCACAGGCACAAAATTGTTGTTTAACCGAGGATTGAAATAAATCTGAGTCCTTGTATGATTATCTGAAAATGGCATCCCAAATGTACTTGCATTGCCAACCGCAGGAGTGAATCAATCCTTCTTCGACGAAGATCCTTTAGGCCGGATAAACTTGAGATTTTATATCAGGGCATTAATGGTGGGGAAGCTGAACCTCGAAGATGGATGGTAGAGGCTGTAATTTACAGTTGGATTCACGTCCAGAGGCAGATGTGAGGCAAGAGATGTCAGGGATAAAATATAATCACAACTTGCGATGCGTTGGGCGACTCCTCCTCAGTTGAATGAAGCTGCTCCAAGACAGAAGTGTCTGCCCCGCAGTTTTAGAGGAAACACATTGGTTAAGAACGAAGTGGTGAGTCCTTTGCTGTTTATAAATAAACTTTACCGTCAGCTGTGCACAACACGAAGAGGTCAGGATGATTCTCTAACGCAGGTCCTTCTGTTGCTTGTGGCTCCAAGTTCATTTTTTACATTTAGCAATACCACAAAGCATTTCAACGAGGTGTTATGAAGGGAAATAAACACCTACGATTCCTGATAGAGAGCGAGATACAAGTATTTTTTAAAGGCAGTGAGAAGTACTACTTGTATACTTAAAGTCATGTCCGAATGGACATCGTCTGCAGTAAATGAAGAGTTATTGTGCATCTGGTTTTCGATGAAACAATCCTCGTCCCCTTCATTGAAGCCTTTTCCACCCTACTTCCCTTGGTGGGAAGGGACACGGTCCCTACTAAGTGATCTGACCTAAGTCCTTACGATTTGTGTAAGTAGCATGCTTGCGGCAAAGAGGAATGACGAGGGTGACGTTGTTCAGGGGTAACCTTGGAGTGGACTGGCGTAACAATCCTTCATAATCAATGACACCTAGATTTATCTAGCAAATCTCAGAAGTTTTTCCCACCACTTTCAGACCTTACAACAGCAGTGTTATTGACCTCAAGAAGCGTCGAGATTGTGATGCTTCAAACGCCACATACGGCATTATTTTGCTCAAGCATGGGAAGGAGACGAAAGAAAAATTGTGTCAACATCCATACGACTCACTTCTTACATTTGATTGAAATTTTACTACAACCCAATCGGAATCACAAAGCAAACCTGCCAAGAGTTTTATCAAACCCATTTTACAATACTTTAGCGTGATAAAAGAATCAAGGTGTTAGTCCAGGAGAAGTGCATACCTTCACATCAATCATAAAAGAAATTGAATTTACTCATTTATTGCCAGTTCGTATTGGGAAACATTTCATACCTTCACATCAATCATAAAAGAAATTGAATTTACTCATTTATTGCCAGTTCGTATTGGGAAACATTTCTTGCGACAAAAAAATGCACTACCTCAATTTCTGGAGAGCTTGCGCTATGGATATTCCCTTGGACAGGTGTGATTTGATGGTTGACATGTGCTAAGGTACAGAAATGTGTCAGTTTCCAACCCATTTCCAAACTCTCTTTTCCACACGTGCTGATTCTACGAGCCCAACGCTCATAACCACTCCTATACTCTAATCTAGAAAGTAACCTTTAAAGTGCATATTTTCTTTCTGCCCAGCAGTGCTGACACTGGTCAACGCAGCTACCAATAATTATGGTAAAGTCATGTCCAAACGCCATTCTGGAGGTGGAAGTACGTAATGCCATTTGGCCGCCTCACATGCGACTCGGTGTTTGGGAACTCCAATTAGCCGGATTCTCCGCAGCCACCATGGGATGCCGAATCTCCTCCAAGTGCAATTCGTATCGCACACCCACCAATCTCCGATGAGAACTAACCATTCGCAGAGACGACGACAAACAATCCGGGCTTCATTATGCCGGACACCGTAGGTGTCAGAAGCCACTCCTTCGTTGAGAGCTAAGCCGAACAAACTAATGCAGACAGGAGTGTAGCCACACAGACGTTGTGTTCAGCAAAGCTGCAGGACTAATTTGAGAGTGAGTACTGCAGCCACCTTTAGCTTCCCAATCAGCCTTCGATTTTGGTAACTCATTTGCAGGTGCAGGCGACTGCAATGACTCCCACCGAAATCCTCTGAAAGGATTACTGTCACCACAGTGCAACCGTCACCAATTGCTCTAGAGCTCATAATGCAGCAAATCGACTCATGATTGCAAGATCGCCACTCAACTGTTGATTGCTCTAGTCGATCGCGTGTAAGCATTGAAGGAATGAAGTGATCGCAGAGCTCACCACACAATTCCAAGCGCAGTGATGGGCTCGAATAGAAGTTCATCATTAGACTAGTCAGTTTAGCCATCCAAACATTCGTTTTGAAGTCTGCAGTTTGCCACACTTGTAGGCGTTTAGTGTTGTGCAACGACCCAAATTTCAACTGCGATTCCGCAAAGCCGGTCGGCAATTCCGTAAAGCTCTGCTCAACAGATCAATCCAACTTTCTCAAGAGGCTGTTTTTGGAGAGGGAGCAAATGCACGGTGTGGTGAAAAATAGCTGCATGCATGAGCTTGTCATGAGGTGAGTGCCCTCACATTGTGGATGTTGAGCCACCGACCATTGTGCAGTGTACCCTCCCATTCCATTCAATGTCGCAGTCGAAACCATCTGGACGTATGAGGTGCCTGGAAGTGGATGATGTTTCATAGTTGCAGCGTTGACAATGCACCGAGCATGAGAAGCTCATGCTTAAAATGTGGTGATAGCCAGGCAAAGGCATGGGAGCCCACTTGGGTAAGGTGATTATCCCAACAGCAAATAAATTTCCTCGAGAGACCAGTTTGGTCTTGAGGGCTTTAACGTTGGGGGATAGAACTTGCTCCCAATTGATTAACTCCCAAAGGCCGGTTGTTTCATAAGGATGAGTCTTGTCCACACTACTTTAAGTGTTTGTGAGCAGATCCGTCTCAGCCATTCCATTTGGCCTATGGTAAGTGAGGCGTCCACTGCACCATCAAAGTGTAGTAATGAGGTGCTGTGTGTTCGGGTAACGTGGCACAGTTGGCAGATTAATCGGCGATTTCCAATGATGCACTCCTTCACCTCACATTGGAATGCAAAAGCCAATTCCCATCGTTATTCACTCAGCCTAAAACTCACCGTTGACGCGTTTCTCTGATGTGAATTGAGAAGCTGTCAGTACTTGGCATGTGACACTCATCTGTTTGCCCTCCATCACGGCCTTTCAGTTGATGCAGATTTCAATTAGTGGTTCCGCTACCTAATCTAGGTGTTGTCATAAGTTCTGCATGCGCTAGCTTCCCGAGGTTATTCGAATTCATTTTAACGGACAAATGACGGTCTTCTCAAAATAGTGCATCCACTTCTAGGCAAGTCTTTACTGGAATCAACTCACTTTACTGTAATGGCAGCATGCCGCTTGAGGAAAGAGTGTCATGTTGCAGTGCATGATGACCCAGTACCAAGCGGTTAACATCCATCTCTTAAACTATTTTAGATCCCCAATTTTGTGGGAAGCAAGAAAGGGGTGACGTTAGGCGTCGACACGCAAAACCGGGTGAGCTTTATGGCTAGTGGTAGCGCGAAAGGCACTGCAAAATGGCTATATCATGGTTGGCAGTGCTGTGGCAGCTAATTCCTAATGAAGCATATGCTGTAGCAGAGGTGTGTGGAGCCGTTGGACTAGTGCTTTATGGGATTATGTGGGTTTGTTGTAGTGTATCGTGTTGGATGTCCTCGCATTCCAGGCTGAGTGAACGGGTCCAGGCTGTCACGGTTCTCTAACCAATTGGGGATTACTGAGCACCCTGCTTTTGGATTGATCCAAAATGAGTGAGTTGTAAAATCAAAGCTGCCTCTTGAGGCCATCAGTTAAATCGCCCTGTAATTGTCAGTTCAAAGGCACACCCTACTCTCAAAGCTACTCTCTTGAGCGCCAAGCTGTCTTGGATGATGACAACAAATGGCAACTAGTGCATTTTTCACTTGCACCACCTAGCAAAGACTTGTAGAATGGTTCTTTGATTAATTTTACTCATGGAATGGCATGTTGTTTGGTTCTAGACAGGGAAGAAGCGGGTTCAACAATTGTTGCAAATAAGTGACTGAAAGTCAAATTTCACCCTGATTCAACTTGACGAATGTCCCCGATTTCCCCATCACGTCGGAGGGGAGGTCCTTGTAGACTCCGAAGTCATTTCTGCACTCGTTCGGCCGTTTCGACTCATCCACTTCAATCGCGAGAGTCGCATTCACATCCGGAAGAGTCTTCATCATTTTTGCTGTCGCCTCTATTAAAATAAATAAGTGCATCGTCAAAGTATTCGCTAATGCATTAAGCCATCCTCTTTACTTTGCCAATGTCCCTTGAGGCCCACAATGCAATGAATGCATTGGGTCGATTTAACGGCAGAATGTCGTTCCTGGGGAAATAACGGTCTCCTGAAAAGCATTCCCAGCTTAGCATAGCAATACCTCCTAAGAAGAATTTTGACGGACACTCAATTTAACCTCCTCCATTCAAACAACAATGTCCGCAGGTGCAGTAAACTGAAAATATAAAACTATTCTTAGATCTGTGAGGCTCCACAGGCCAGATAACACACTACGAAGCAAGTAATTGACAAGGAGGAGTAGCAGATATTATTCAAAATATTGACTATTCAAAAAGGAAAAACAGGGATTTTATCAAAAATTTTATGAGAAAAGTAGACCTTACCACAAATATCCTCAATGGAATGCTTGTTGTCGCCACCACAGGATTCAGGCATTAGCTCCCTCAGCCCCGCGACTGCATCGAAAGCGGGACCGAGGTCGGAACCCAAAACCATGCTCTACAAGGTTTGGAGTTGTTGAGTGCGTGAAAAGACGTTGGAGGCGTAAAACAGTAGGAGACTCACACGCGATTTCATCTTCTCATTTAACCACTCGGAGTAGAGTTTATACAAAGATTCAAACAATTTAGGGGCATTGAAGTAGATCATCTTCTTCATTCGGAAGGGGAGACACTCCTAAAAGAGGTGCAACATCCTGAGACTCGAGAGGGGTTTAATGCAGAAAACCGATATAACCCAACCAACTTGTACTAGCTCGACACATTCCGTACAAATTATTTCCTAAAAGGTATTATAAGGGAGCTCAGTGGATAAGGTTGAGAATCTGGGAAAAGAATTTAAAATTGGAAGTTCGGCATGGCGATAATGTGGTTAGGTGATGATTTGCCTTTGCAAATGAGGCAGAATGGAGCGAAATGCGTACCTGAAAATACTTTGTGGAAATCTTTAACGATTTGGTGTCAAACATCTTCATCATATCTTCCTTTCGAAGATCTGTAAGATCCACGATAAAGCATATGCCACCAATTTGCGCTCTGGGATCAACTATACACGCGTCGTCCCAAACTTGAACTGCTGCCAGCATCTCCGCCATCGAGAGTACATTGAGATTGAGATTCACTAAATGCAGTATTAAAAATGGTACGGGTTCCTCCCATTTGCCTACTCTCATGCAAGGAGCACAAGGTGTGAACTTACCAGACTTAAATAAAATGACCAGGGTGCCTTCATGCGTAAACCCCAGGGGCACATAACACCTACAAAGGCAGGTAAGAGCTCTCAGACAGACACAGTCTCATTATTGCATCGCTAATTTGGTCTCTTTCAGACACCTTTTACTTGACCATTTCTGACCATCTTGTCTCGACTGAACCACAAGTATCACGTGGATGAATCACTCTCTTGATGTCGCCATCTCAAATGTAGACAGTGAAGGGGAGTGATTTGAACCTAACCACAGCATTACAGTCATCAACCCCAAGGGTGCATATGCCATCTTGTTTGTTTTTATTGTTCACGCAGGCTTTTGGCAGACATTATTTTAACACACAAAAGCTTAACGAGGGCAATGAAGCGTAAAAACTAGAAGAAGTTACTTCATGTCAACAAGTTTGTTCCACTTCGTCCTATTGGTTGCCGTCTCCTCGAACCACGGTGGGTAGCCTTCAGTGGGTGAGGTTCGGAAGGTACAAAATTTGTCCAGACGACGCTGCGCTTTCATGTGGTTGTACTTCGAGTGACGCAAAAATGCCAGTAGGAACGCATCATCTATAAAGGTTGGCATGCAGCGACATTAGCGCACTTTCGAAAAGGGTTGGAGATAGCAGAGTTGGGTGCGATGCCTCCCATTCCCTTGGAACGCGGTCAAGAAAGCTTGTTTTCGACCTAATTAGAGCGTTCGCATTTGGTGACTACGCGACGTGGGTCACTAGGTAAGAAGACTTGGAGGCTTGTGCCCATGGTCTAAGCAACGAAATGCTCATTCATTTTGCACCAACTATGGAGCAAAGTGATGTCATTTCACACTCACGTTAGGTGGACATAAAATATGTGGGACAATGAGATCGACGCACCTGTGGTACACTTCAGGTGAGGCATGGAAGTGAGCCAGCGTCGAAGCGATTGCAGATGTGCTGCAAGTTGGTCAGGATCCTCACCCAATTCTTTTGCCGCTCGCTTTTTGTACATGGACGATAGTGGCTTTGAGGGATCGTAGAGCGTGTATTGCATTGGCGCTGTCTTTGACATCTCTTAAGACTGACTGAGCGACGGAGATTATTCTCTAGTACTCTTGTGCCAATGACTTTGTAGTGACCTGCACGCTGAAGTTGACTGAGCTTTTGAGTGTTTTCTTAGGATCAGAGCCTTGTCAGAACAACCTTGTCACACCCTGTTGCACCTCTCTGTGTTGGAACGCATCATCACAGCCTCAGTCAGCGTCAGTGCAATTGGGTAACTCGCACTGGCTCGCACCATTGACTCACGGTTCTGGGATGCGCTTATGCGATTCAAGCTGCGTTCTCTTGACCAAATGTGCAGCCTCACTCATAATGTTAGCTGAATCAGTGCAGAATACATGTGTGCAATTGGCATTTTGAACGTCAAATAATGCAATTCAAACCGTGACCATGTGCTCGATTGCCTACTTGCATAACACTGGTGAAAATCGCAAACGTCTACCTTTACAATTCGCTAGGACAAGTGGACTATCCTACGATGAGGTTATTTTGAGATGAAGCATGGAGGATGGGAAAGGCTCATTCAGCATGATTCTTTTCCACTAGTCGAAGTTCAGAACAGCTAGTAGGGTTTTGGTGTGGCTTCCACGCTGTTCATCAACATGTGAGTCGCAAACTCACTTGGCCTACATGGACAACAAATAACCATTTTGGACATCTATAGTGACTTCACTACATTGGAACGGTCTGCATGCACCTAAACCGGAGAAATGTGTTGTGCGCACCTCTCTCCGCCACAGCTACGCTGTGTGTCGATTGCGCACCTCACCAGGGGTGTTGCTTTTCACTGACTAGTCAATTAACTTTTGCCTTACCTTAGTTTGAGTGAGCATCACAAAATCATCAACAACTCACACAGTGCCATTTAACGAACAACGTTGAAGTGGGATGCATAATTACTCATAATTCCTCCATTCACTCATCAATCTCCTTTGTCATCTGAAGATCATTGCCCATTGAGCTCAACAGAAGTTGCTCTAGTTACCAGTCTGTTTTGCATCATTCATAGCTTACACAACACAGCAAGTTACAGGCGTAGAAGTACAAACTTCAAAGACTAAGGTTGCCATGCAGTGAATCATTACGTTGTGCAAATCAACTGAGCAGTTGGGAGAAGTTGTGAAACTAAATCACTTCATGTAATATGCACAGGGGACTGGGTAGCTCACAAAATTGCAAGTGCTGAAAACCAAAGCAAAGAACAAATTACAACCAACAGCTCTTGTCCTTGGGGCTTGAGGCTGTCCAGCGTACACCCTTACAAATTGTGTTTGAATGGGTGATTTTACTCGTTCTTTCTACATAGCATAGTGGATAATAAGCAAGTACACTTCCTAAATAATGATGTTTTGTAGCTAAAAGCATTTGAAATTTTGGTTGAAGACGTGTCCAAGGATCAGACACTCCACCTAATGCGTGTAACTCCATTTGAATTGGGGGAGTGGAGTAAAGCTCTGATAGCTTGAACAGGGTCTTGCCATGCATAATCTCGCCAACACAATCCAGATGAAAATGCTTCATGTGCAGCATCACCATCGCTTCAGTCGATTGCACATCAGTGGCTTCTTCCCTTACTAACTTCTTCCCGAGAAGCCTAGCCACATTCTTTTGGCGGTGCCATATGTACCTATACTTCCTCGAGCAGGGTGAGCGTGGAAGTCAGCAGCGCGCCCATTAGCTTTTAGCAAATTCAGCTGGCAAAATTTCCTGCGGTTCTGTTGATAATGAAGAGGAACTGTCACTGCATCCTTATTAAATAGGCCTATCCCTGGGGTGTGCTAGCAACCTCAATCCATTCTTTATGCCAAATAACCACTGTCTACCCTCTTGATATAACTTTTTTAATCTATAGAGAAGTCTAATGGTACCACTGTTAGATTTATTAATATGCAGTACCTTCCCATTGATAGGGATTAGTTGTGGCAATCTTAAGATAAGATCGTACAGCTCATACGCGAACACTTATTTCTTCACAGATTATGCTTCCACTCATTGGCATGGCTACTAGATCATACTAGTAGCCCTAGCTCTTCCCTACTATAGATGCGCTTTCAGCTTGATTTTGGGTACTTTGCTGGCTCATTCTCGTGCTTTGTGTAGCTCGCTTTTGTGCATGCGATTCAAAGGTGGCGCAGTCGTGTGTACGAATAGGCAGTATGGTCGGTGGCTGAACTGGATGAAGGAGTGCGGTGGGTGGAGCGGGTCCTAAAACCACAAAGTTGACTTTCCAATTTTGATTAGATGTCTTGACACTCATCTCTCTGCGACTGAAAGTGTATAAAATGGGATGGTTCCCTACTGTCTCATCAATGGTGGCTACCAGTGAGAACACTCTGATGGCTCTCTCGAGTAAAATGGGGCACCTGTATGGTCATATCAAGCAATGATTTTTAATGATTGGATGTGTTATTATTGTAATAATTAGGAGCAACCGGAGTGGCTTCAACACTGTCTGTGTTGGTTTATTAGACGTAGACTTCAATAAAACAGGAATTTCCCACTTCTGCTATTCCATAATCGAAGGAATCTAGATCCCGACGCAACAATTACAATTATAATGAATGACCTCTTTGCTAATGGAAATTCAGCTTATAAAATTCCAATTTTACAAAGTGCCTTGACTCAAGGAACATAAACTAATCGCCTTTATTGCCCAATACTAAGAAGAGGTGATGATTACTCGGAGAAGCTTCGGAATACTACGGAGACGAGTCGATTTTTCCCAGGATAAAGTGAATGTCTGGAGACGGGTAAATTTTGCGGTTAGAGGTTATGCGTTTAAGGAAAGGACCTTAGTCAAACTGACTAACTGACTGGCTGACTCCCTCACTAGTCTCAACAGTTTCTCAAGCATAAGCTTCGTCTACACTACTTTAAGTAGTGTTTAGTGAATCGGTTCCAACCATGTTCACTTGGCATTTAGCAAGTAAACGATTCACACTGAATAGCCTGCATCGCATTCTACTTCAACATCCAACATTCATACATTTTTTTAAAGTATGAAGTGATGTGTAACCTAGAGGTGTGGCATAGTGAGTGGATTATTTGGGAAAACCAATGATTGGCTCCTTTGCCTGACATTGCACCAATAAAGCTAGCTCACGCTGCAATTCATTCAACTAGAAGTCCAACATGGATTCATTTCCATGAAGAGCAAGACTGCATTCTTTTAAGCCAATTGTCATCTACTAGTACTTGGCACGTGACATCTGCTTGCTTGTCCTCTCAGTTGATGTGTATTTCAGCCACTGCTTTCAGTACTTACTCTAGGTGTTTTTGGGATTTCTTTAGTCTTATTTCCTATTCTAGCTCCTGAATCCATCCTTGAGTAAACCACCAACAAAATCATCTCATTTCAATTTTTTCGAGGTAGCTTGTTCTGCTACGATGCCTTCCCTACCTATACTACATGCAATTTGACGAGAAGCGCCTGATGTCGAGTCGGTGGGTAAAGCAGACAACGTCAAAGCACATTCATCTCGACAAGAATTACCGGCGGACTGATGGTTCGAATTTCATGCACGCCTTCAGATTACAGCGAGGTATTCCGAAACACCCACGCCGTGTTTTGTCATCAAATACAGCTAGAACAGCCATCAGTCCCCAGTAAATGTTTACCTCCTTTAAAAATTGCATACAAATGCATCAGCCTTCGAATCATCAATTCGTGCTTACCAAGCTGTAGAAATGACAACTGTTTGTGATCAGTATTACTCAGTGATTTCCTGATAAAAGGAATCTTTGGTGCTCCTGCGAAGTAAGGTGCCAAGATTTTGAAAATGTTCGCAGCTGGATCATCCACTCTGACAGAGGATGAACGAAGAATTATGTTTGTACCCAAATTTCGTTTTCCTTCATCAATCTCGTCCATATGCACAAAGCTTATGCTTAACCGATGTACAAAATGGACGCACAGTCCTTGTGCGCTTCTCTAGGACGCTAAAGCCTCCAAAAATAGCATCCCATTTGTACTCGTATCGCTCACCGGGGAAAAGGAATTAATCCTTCTTCGACAAATATCCTTAAAGTGGGATGAAACTGAGATCTCATATCAAAATATTAATGGTGGTGAAACTAAGCCTTGAAAATGGATGACAGAGGCTGTATCTACAGGCTGATTCGAGGCCAGTGGTCAATGTGAGACAAGAGATGGGGAGGATAAAGTATAATCGTAAGCTGCAGTGCATTGGGCACCTCTTCCTCAGCCAAATAAAGCTGCTCTGACAAAGAAGTGTTCGACCCTGGGTTTATGAGGAGACACATTGAATGAGGCCAAATAAATAAGTCTTTAGCTGTTTGGAAATAAACTGCGATTTGTCATTGGCTATGCACAGCAAAAAGAGGTCGAGTTGATTCCCTAATGCAAATCATTCTGTCACTTGTGGCACCAAATTAAATTTTAGCGCTTATCATTAACTTGAAGCATTTTGACGAGATTTTATGGGAGGAAATAGATGTCAACAACTCCAGTTAATGAGCGAGGGACAAGTATTTTGCAAAAACAGTGAGAGCTACTACGCGTAAACATAAAATCGTCTGAATGGAGATTGTCTGCGGTGAATAAAGTCATTGAGAATACCATCGTCATGTGATACCAAGTCTCGTTGTAATGATCCTCGTCTCTTTCACCTCACTTTCTTTGATGGAAGAGAACACGATCCCCACTAGCTTACCTGACTGATTTCTCATATAATATAGAAATCCCAAACTATTTTCCTTACCACTTGCTCAAACAGCATGTCCCCGACATGAACAGGTATAACAAGGGTGGCGTTGTTGAGGGATGACCGCAAAGCAGACAGGTGTAACAATCCTACATTAGCCAACGGCGCTTCGATGGTAATGACCTTACGAAGCCTCGAGTTCGTGATACTTCTAACATCCTTTACTGTATTCTGCCACTCAGGCATGAGTGAGAGACGAAACAAAAGTTTTACTACTTCTCCTACGGCTCGCTTCCTACCTCTTATTGAAACCAACAGTTCTTTTTACAGGGGATTTTAGCAAGACCGCTTTACATTACTGTGGCGAAATGCAAATATCAAGGTATGCCTTCTTTTAGCCCCGTGAACCCAGTACAGTCACAACCTCAATAGATCTTGTCTATTGTGCACCACTCACCCCTGAACAGAGGTAATTCGATGAAAGGCGCAGACTAGGGTACCAGACGCGCCAGTCGACCTATTACCACCCTCCAATTAGACATGTACTGTTTCACAAGCTCAACGCTTACAACAACTTACCTACTCTAATTTAAAAAGTAACACTTGTAATCTGTCTTTTCCCACCTGCCATTGCTGATACTCCGGTCGACGTACCTAATGGTCGCGATGATAAGGTCACGTCAAAGCACTATATTTAAGTCAGAAGGAATAAATGCCTTTCCAAAAACATGTAAGCGACCCGATATTTGAGAACCCACATTAGCTAGAGTCCTCCTAATCCTCAAAGCCCCATAGAATGTTGAACCTCACCTAAATGCAATCCTTGTCACATTTACTAATCCCAGATAAGAAATAATCATTCGGAAAGACAATGACGGATGATCAGAACCCCATAATTGGAGGACCGTAGCTGTCAGGAGTTACTCCCCCGTTGAGAGCTAAATCAAATGAACCAACCAAGGCAGAAGTGAAACCACCTTCAGTATGTCAGACCAATGAATTGGACGAACAACCGGATTATAAACACTTGCATGGTGTGACCATACGAGCCTACCACTTCACTCTAAAGGGAATCAACAATTCTATTACGACCGACATACGTGAGGTCAGTGTTTTCATTGACAACCACCTTCGGAAAACAGCGCAAGACCACCCCAGAACTTACTCGCAACCGTATTTATTACGACCAGCTCAGTTGCCAATCGTACTACAAATGCCAGCACATGAATGCACCACATACGAATCACGTAACTAGATGTAAACTACTCAGAACACAAGAAAAACACTAGTAAGACATCCAGCGTCTACCCAGACACGCATCTGGAGGAGACCACACCCTCACCACAAGGCATTTAAACTACAAAGCCCAAGCAGGGGAGCATCTCAGTTTCCAAATACCACGAAGAACGGATAACAACAACCAAAATTCACCAAAAATTCATCGCACCACTAGTTGGGCGACACAACAACAAGTAAAAAAAGGGAAGAAGGCTTTGAAAATTGCAACACATCGACAACATTAGACATAAACCACTTAGCTAAGGTGCACTCGAACATACCAAGTGTTGGTACGCCAAAACACAGAACCTATCCATCATCCTAAACTCTTAACAAAATACTGCAAACTAGAACCAAGGTTCAAAAGCAATGCTGCCGACACCCGTTTTGCACAAGTAGCACTAAAGGATTCAATGCACCACAAAATATTTACTGACAGGATCAAGAGTGACACTCAGAACTTTAGTTTGGTTCTTCTCCAGTGACGCCTTTTAGCATTGTACCTACACACAACCAAATAAGTCAGCCGACTCAAGACTCACCGAATACGGTTACCGGTGCGTGCACGAGCCCAGTAAGGCAATGTGCGGTTCTGTTTCTGTTTCTTTCCAAGTTTCGTCTTAAGTCTGAGGGTTTTGTGAGCACCCTAGAAAATCATCCATCACGGCACTACTCACCATCCTGCGTCAAGAGGTCCAAGGTGTTCGTCGGCGCCACACAGCCCAATCCATACAAACAAAGAGTTAAAAGTAATAAAATGTATTATTACAAACTGCGTTAAATACTCCCGTGCATGATCTCTATTCCAGCAAAACTTTAAATGTTCAGTTTTACATCTTGTAAGAAGTTTATAGCGAACCTGTAATTTTTGAGATTTTTTTTAAAAATTGACTCATGCTATCATGAGACGGTGGAAAATTACGCTTCTATTGCTCATCGTTTCGCTTTTTACTCCTGCAGCGTCCCGAGACTTCCATTAAGGTAGGAGAAGGAGTGGTACTTGGACAGAACATTTACTCCGGAAACAGAGGGATTGGGGGCTGTTAGCACGGCTGGGAGGCCGGCCAACTGGCTAGTTCAGTATGGCCACTCAAGTCACCGAAACCGAGAGTTCGAGTGTCGTCCTTGACGCTCCCCTTGGTCAGCCTCCCTTGTCAGCCATCACAACGTAACCAGTGCTGTGAGAAGCACCCACGATCTAACCGTGCCAGCCATCGAGATTCGAGCGCATGTGTCCTTACAGTGCCACCAATTCCGCCTAGCACTCGGTGAAGCAAAGGCATATTTTTGAATTCTTCTCTCTCACGATAATTTGTACCAATGAAATGATGGAGGTATGAATCAAATTTTTCGAATGGATCGAGATACACGCAACACATTGTGATTCCAGGCTTTTTTTGATGCCATGGGATAAACCTGAGGGTGTCGTAGAACCCTGAGCAAGTGGGGCAACTTGGTCTCATAGGAACGGGATGCATGCGATTCAAGTGTGCAAAGCATAAGACGATGCTATCGAATGGCGTTCTGCACATTCTACATCTGTAGATACGTATTTTGGCGAAGGGAGACGAGTTGCCTAAGAACAGGAGGGAGAGCTTGCGGGGGATGCTTGACCACAACGTCGTTGATTCCTCTTGGCGCTTACACTGGACTTGGAGTTCACGGCTAGTGTCGCTTCAGTTGTCAATAGCTTCCTTGCAGTTCACGATCTCAGCCCGTCTGTTATAAGATGTAAGAGATTCTCCCATCCGTAGCACATGCACCTCTTTCACACCACCAAATTTTGCCAGAAGCGGTATGGAGCAGGATAGAAATCCATCAAAGTCGGGTCTGCTTTCCGCTGCCACCAATGTAGTGTCCCGAGACTTCCTTTAAGGTAAAAGAAGGCATAGTACTTGGACAGAGTTTGTATTCTGGAAACAGAGGGATCGGGGGGCTGTTGGCACGGTTGGGAGGCCGGCCAACCGGCTAGTACAATATGGCCACCCAAGTGACCGGAACCGGCAGTTCGAACAAGCAAAGTATTACAACTCCCACTTCACTTTGGGCTTAAATGCTTATCCACATACTCCTGCACTCAGTTCACCTAAATTGTGTATTCTAATATATTATTGGAAGATAAAATAAGTAGCGGCAAGAGCTATTTAAATGGTAAACTTTGAAAACATTTTTAAACATTGCGATATATAAAGATATCCATTTCCTGCGTCTCTTTCTTTGTTTCTTTTAAGGCAACAGTGTTCGTCGCTCAAGCATGGCACATGCATTTTTTTAAGTGGAAATTTTGTTGCGTAAAATCAAATAAGTTTCAACAGTGTTTTGATGCGTCGATATTCGCCTAAATGTCTTACTTTGGGGTATGGTTTATTCTGCCAGATGGATTTACTCTGTACGAAATTGGGTAAGAATTTAATGACCATTACTCGTTTATTGTCAACGCCGGAGGGAGGGATACACTTATTCAACAACAAGATGTGTACCGTCACACAGAAGACCATGAGGCCTCTCCTCATTGTTAAAATGGAGCATTTCTTTGGGGTCCTCGACATGATGTAGTTCTGTTCCTAGGAGGTATCAATGCATGAATCTGTCTACCCGGTTGTAGAAAGCTTTGCTGCCTTCTTATGTGTGCCTTGTAATGGTGATGCCGTGTTTATGCTGTCAGTTATCCTGCCTCCACGCAGCTGCCTTCGTAAAACTATGGGGAAAGTTAGTTCGATGATTTGAAGTGGGGTTTTTTTGGTGCAGTTGTGCGAGGTGTTTAGTAGTCAAACTCTAGTCAGTTTTTGAGCGTTTTCTTTTGGGGATTACTAGTACAATCCTTTCGCGAATGTATGGCACTTGGGCACTTGCGTGATAAGCTAGTTTCAAACTGGTTTCAACATCGTGTTTTTTGCACTGCTTTAAGGTGAAGTTGCGCATGTGGATTTGTGGGGCTGAGATTGGTTTTCTGAAATTGAAGGCAATTAGCCGAAAGCTTGGTGCACTCAGTTGCATGACGTACAATGAGAAGATATTTATGTAAGTATTAGGCCTGTAATTCTCCATCTTTCAATCGACCGTGGACCCCTTGGTTGCAATACCCTTCACAATGGTTCGGATGTGAATCTCGACGTTGGTTTTGCGTTATCTGTTGCTTGGAGCTACCAGAATATTTAAGAAAGGTGGTTCGCAAAGTAACTCTTTTTAAGGCTCCTTGACTCAGGTCAATGCATTCAGGTTTTTTCAACGATCTCCACATGTGTGTCTTTGCCTTTTAGATGATAGTAAAGTTAGGATGATTAGAGTGATTTTTTGGTACTTATTATTCGGCAATCCTGTGGACGACCATCAATGGCAGTTGTATTAATCTGTGAGCTTTGTGGCACTTTACTAGGCTGAATTCAGTAGTAGAATGCTTTCGTCATTATTTACATAAGCTTCAAGGGTGTTGGTTGAAATGGATTAGCATTCCTATGAAATAAAGATGGACGTCAAGTCACGCGAACCACTTCTCAAACATCTGTCTGAGGAAGCTATCTTTGAGATCCGCTGCGCGGTATTGACCGGAGTCGAGAATTTTGTTGTTCGTTAGGATGGACAGAGTTACCGCTTTGCCAAATTGTGAAGGATGCTCAGGTTGGTGGTGTAGTATCAACCATCTCTAAACTCAATTGTGAATGCCTTGGATCCTGGGCTCATTCCTTTATGTCTAGGCACATTCTTTTGGCTGGAGGTTATGATTTTTTCTTTAGTTCATGAAGTTTGGCGCGAATTCCAGGGATGATAATTGCACACCCCACTTTACACAGGATCCGTTCCATTTAATGCTTTGTTGTCCAACACCTAAAGGTTATAGTTGCCTTCGGATCAAGAAAACCCTACACCTGCCTTGCTACTTAAAATCCAACCGACCTGTTTACCACATGACACGGTGTAACTGGTCATCATAACTTGACAGGGCTCATGTCATGCTTGTCACGCTAGTGACAAATGCAATAATGTCAAAAAGAACAATAGTACAGTCGCAAAATCATAAAAAAGCATCCAAAGTTGTCAAACCTGACAGTCATTCGACTTGCTGTGGTGTATTAGTTTGATCCTTTTTATCACTGCTTTTCAATCAACCTGATGGAATGGTAAGTTAGTTGATCGCATCACAAAAAAACCAACCGGTAGTATCCTGTCGCTGTCACCAGAATTCCACTAAGGTCCTTCATTACACAAACAAAAGTGCGACGAACCATAACTTCGGCTAAGACAAAGGAGATAAATGTGTTTAGGGTGTCCTGTTGATAAATAAATGTCGATATCAATGTGTGATGGGCCTTGCCTGAGTGGGTATTTGGACTTAAACTAATCCAAGCTCTAAAAAGGCTGGATACGTGGTACCAGACAATCAAAAGGTCGACACACACCATATTTCCTTTGTTAAAAAAGCTACAAAGTAGAAGTGGGACGCCAACACTTTTTCTGACCGTTGGAAGGCCTACTCAAAATGGGTACATTCTGTAATGGAGCATGAAGGGTATACACAGACCTGCATCATTGTTAATCACTGAATTGTCCTAAAAATATGGCCAACTTGGTGTTTGAACTACTTTCTAGCTAAATTGTCCAACGAGAATTTGCCTAATCCATCTAATATTCCAGCTTCATTTTCGCCCCGTCCTGCGTCAAGAACACCCGATTTGCCCTTGAAAGCGGGTAAGGGGTCTTGAAACGCTACAAGAATAACATCAATGCTGCAGAAGTTGGTCCTAGTTGAAACATCATCCCACTATTCAATTAATGATCTATGCTCTTAGAAGACCTAGGTTAATGTTCCATCAAACCCTGAATGTTCCTAATGAATTGACTTGAGCGTTAATTGCTGAAAAAATTCATTGTTCCCTTTTAAATGGCTGTATTCAAAGTAGGCTAAGGTCAGAATGTCAGGAGAAGTGGGGCTGATAGCAATTACCGTTTCCAAAACAACAAAGCCATTTTATAGCATTATGGCGTTTATAGTTCGGCTTAGTACTAGAACAGCCGTGAATTTGGCAGGATTGACCGATCTTCAGAGCCTGTAATGTACGTCAGTACAAACGAATCCCATGTAGGAACAAACACCATTGGCTTCCACCAAGGAGGGAAAGCCCCCTCCGAACAGGCTGCCCCATAAAGCATGTTTTTGTTCAACTCATCTTCCCGTCCCATGGATGCGTAGGCTGAGGTGGGAGGAGAAAAACACCGAATCTATTACGCACCAATCCATTTAAAGAAATGACTAATCGGTTATCAATTTGAAGAATTTTTCCTTACTGGATGAACAGTTTATCGCCCCCTCATCGCAATGGCAGTAATAGTAGTTTGTACCAATAAAAAAAGCGCAACTTGGGTTGGTAATATTTCTGGCTATACAACAGTCATATCCCTATCATCAGTCAATTAGGAGGGAAGAACCCTAGCCCTAACGGGTAGACTTGCCCATCTTATTTTGCTATGCACAGATCCGCACCTCAAATGCGTTCGCGAGTAAATGACAAATGACATAAACATTTAAACTTATTATTTGTCTTGCGCCATTCCATAAATATAGGCGTTTACCAATGTTGCGGATTTCACATCCGTTTGGTGGGCCACCCACAGACAGTACGCGTACTAGCGGGGTCAGCAGCAATATAAGATCTACCTGCATTGAAACCTGGCATCCGAATCTTGAATTGGGGTCATTACGGACCCTTAAAAGAGCCGCGAATGTAGAGGTATGGAATGTTGGCATTATGAGAGCCTTATATTGCTTGCGTAAGGGAATAAAGTGGTCACCACGGTACTAAGATTAATCGAAATCAGTTTCTATTGCAGCGGTAAAATTCGTTTATGCATGAAGTATTCATTTAAATGCAATATTAGCACTGATTTTGTGGAACTTCTTGATGTAGCCTGAACTTTGGTTATTGGTTTCATAATGCTGCTTTTTTATGATAGAATATACTGCATCATGCCGAGGTTTCCCTGATGACGAAAGTAGTCATAATACTGGGGGGGCCACCCAGCGGAAATAGAGTGGAACCTTTGGTGATCACGAAACCAAAGCGATGGGTTAAACAAATATTCAAATCTTACAGATCAATCAAAAAGTACCAGAATGGGTGGATTTTGAATGCTGTGCTAGAAGAGCAATATCCGAAATGTGTAAAATTGTCTACACCGAGTTACTTATAATGAATTAAGTAGAACCAGATCGGCTGTACTATACATAGGCAGATCACTTTACTCTTCAAATACTTAAATTGTTGTCAACCTTTGAAGCAGAAAGAAAAATTGATGCAGGCATGAAATGCGTGTTTTGTCTAGTAGTATCGCACACTTATTTGGGGAAGCTAAGACCCTGGACACCATAAAGAGGCCATAATTCGTATTTGGTTTACAGTTTTTTTGCTACGAAATTGCTGTTAATAGACCGAGCGAACAGTAATGTGTTGCTCTAACAATGACTCTTCTCCAGACTTAAACAATTAGATAGTAAAACGCGGGATGAGAGCCCTGTGACTTTTAATAGTCATTACAACCAGATGGTTAAGATGGTTAAAGCTTGGCAAGCTTTTCCCCAAAAGGGGTGGTGTTAAATGGGAGGGCTAAGTAACAGTCGAATTGATAGTGCGTGCAATTAAGTCTCATTTGGAAAACGCAAGACTCGAACCCCGATATGTCAGCATCCATCTGACCAATAAGATGGCGGGGATGTGGCTATGTATGCAGTGCAGCCCCGTACATCTGCCAACCACACGAATAGGTGGTGTGTGGGCCGCCTCTGCACACCAAACCGTGCAGCGATTCGTCAGCGCGGTCGCATATATTACGCCGTTGCAGTGCCCGCGGCCCTATTCCTGTCCAAACAAGCAAGCTCACAAGATGGGCGCGGCGATACCTATTGCCGGCCATCAGCGGGTTTCTTGGTTCTGCTTGCTTCGTTTCCTCGTTATCACACTCCTCCTCCTTCCTTCATGTTGCGCATTGCCGCGCCTGTATCAGGTGAATTTGCGTCTGAGGGAGAGCAACTCCATGCTGGAGCTGCGATGCCCTCTCTATCAGGCGGTGGCTGGAGATGTATTAGTCTACTCGGACATGAAGAATGCTGAACTAATGCGGGTAGTACTGCAAGATGGCAAACCAGCGCCTGTGCTAGCTCTGCCCATCGAGGGCCTGGACAATGATGCCAAGGCTTTCGTCTTCTTTTGCCGCGTGTTCGAGTCCAAAACAATGAGCTTGGTGTCAAAAACCACTTTTGTTGTACAAAAACAAGTAACATCTAGCACCAAAGGTAAGGATTAGTTTTTCCCGCTTTTCCTACTGGCTAGATGCGTTTAAATCAGCCTGAATTTCGTATCAAATACTGTCATTTGTTCATAAGTCCGATGTAGTACCTCAAAACTAGTACATACAGCAAACATTTTGTGAACTTTATAAATTTGTTTTGACGCCTCGACTTACACTATTTCAGCTCCCAACTACGATACTCTTCATTATGACCCCAACAAGGTGAAGTATCTAAAAGTTAAGCTGGGTCAGTCACTTCAAGTCGAATGTCCAATCAAGGCTAGAGCACATCAATGGTTCAGGGCTGGCGGTGAACAAATACTTGAGGCTTCTTCGAAAAATCCTGTGGATGCGTTGAATTTCGCCTCCATCAAAGTGAGTGATCTGGGTATTTACTACTGCGGCGCTCGACCCACCGAGGAAGGCCACTCGTCCGGACTCTCGCTACTTGTTCAGAAGTTCATTATCAAGGCAAACGAAGGTGAGGTGGTAGTAGTAGTAGCCAACTTTATTATCCTTCGCTCATCTTGAGGTAGACTAATTGGAAGCTGAAGGTAGAAAAATTGCGTTCTGTTTATGATTACCGCCTACGTGGAGGGCATTTTATGCCTTTTGCCTTGACAGTTGAAGCAACTAATACCTTCATCGTACCAGATTTTGGAAAGGCATTAATTAATTACCTCGAATTGTTTCGATGCAGCAGTTTTTTTTATATTCCGGAGTGAAAGTTTGTTTTGACATTCAGTCAACCTGTCATTGTAAAGCTTTATTTGTACTTCGAAGGATGAAGGTTGATTTGGTCCATCACACATTTACCGTTTTTTTCAAATTTTACAAAAAATTTTGCCAAAAAGATGGAACTAACAGAACTAGGAATTCATGCATACCTACGTGAGCTCCACTTGCAAAAGAATTTCTTGTGATTTAACACCTGACACAGAGAGAAGCTACTTCGCAGTTGCTATTTTCATCCCCTTTAAATCTGTGATAATTTACAACGAGCAGTCCAGGCGGAAGAAACTGTGAATGCTTTCAAAGTTACCGAAACCTCATGTAAAATACATTGGACATCGAAGCTGGAGTGTGCTGCCCTAGGCCCCGTCATTGAATTCTTACAAAATCCAGATCGGCAAATGCTAAGACTAGATTGTTCAACAGCAAAACTTTCACACCCCGCATAAGTTGGGAGAAAATAGCCTCTAAAAGCAAGTAACCTTCGGGCGTTTTCGCTGTGTCAGACTCGGTGCTAACTCGACCGGCATATGTGAAAGTGGCAGAGGACCGCCGGCTGGTCCAAGTTTGCAGACAGGTTGTGAAGGACCTCGGTCCTTCTAACATGATCAGCTGGGAACGGCCTCTTGGAGTGGTGCATCTACTCCACTCGGGAAAACACCAAATCTTCCTTAAATCTGAGCAGCCTTTCTACTGTTCCATTGAGAGCCACGGAACTCAGCCCACACCCAAAATGGATACCGCGACGTTAATACGATCACGTCGCAGTATTACGAGTAGGTTACATTCGTAGCTTTATTGGCTTTGGATCTATTTAATCATTTTGCCTTCCATCTATGATCGCTTTGTCTACCGAAAACATCTATTTTTGGATTACTGTTACAGACTGAGACAAGTCAACCACATAAACCAGATACCCAAGTATGAGACGGTGGGAAAAACAACCCATCCACACACGTGCAAACACATCTACTGTTTTTAAACCACACAGGGCTTAAACCTCATTCCCCTCAATACATGTTTATGCTGTCTTTCAAAGCCTTTTTGCTTTGTTTACATGAGAGAGTGGAATTCGATGTCGTTCACCTATAGTAAACATACCCACGAATTTTAGACAAAGGCTCCCAATCAAAGAACTACCTCATTTTACGTCTTCACTGCCAGTCATCTCCGTTTTCCACCATAGTGCACTTGATCACTCCTCATGAATTGCTACCACCAGTGTCGATTAAATCCATGGACAACCCACTTAAAAACGTCTTGTTTATTCATTCAAATTTTACGGTTGGAATTAATTGGAACTAAGCAAATCCTGATCGTATAATACAGAAATAATTGTCTGTAATTTAAGGACCTCAGTTCATATTGCGAGAGGTGAGCGCGAATGGAAAGTCGGCAAAGGTTGAGTGTCGCTGGGAGAGGAATAAAAATGTCCGCTACGAGTGGTTGGTGAATAACGGAAGCGTAGTTGGGGAAGACGCAATACAAGAGGTTGGTTTAGTGGGTCTATTGGCGCGTGGCACTTCCACCGACACCGACGAGGAGCCCAGAGAGCACTACACCTGCCTAGTCTTCGATTTGGCCTCCGGGGAAAAATTAGGCGAGAGCAATTTCAGTGGACTAACCAAATTCAAGCCACCCGATCTCAACTCTGGTAAGTCATGTCGATAGTACTTTACCGGCTACGGGCACCTAACCCCAACTAAATTGATATTTTTTACTCAAACGCAAACCTGTCCTATGTCGATGCTCTTCTGTTTTCTTTTTTAATTTCGTTGCTAAGGGATGTATTTCCAATCTCGTCTATGCCACCATTTGTATTCACAAAACGGTTCTGCTTCCAAGAGGCAAGTAGTACTATGCCTTGAACGGTTCACAAGACCATATTTTTTTCCAGAGAGAGTGCCTATCAATTTTGGGAACAAAGACCTAACCATGCGTTAAACCTTCTTATAGTTGAACTGTCTGAGGAGCCGGATGATATTATCGTACTCTACCCTGACGATCAGTTGGAAATGCATTGCGACATACCACCGCACGCGCCTTTCAGGGCAAGGGATGTAAGTTTCTTTAGAAGAGGATAGCATTAAATAGCGAGTATATACTATTTCAAAATTGATAAGTTTTTTCCTAGTGGATGCACTCCGTTTACTAGGCTTCAAGCGACACTTTTGTAAAAGAGTCAGTTGGAACAAACAAGAGAACACTGCAGTCACCATGGTGGCGATCCAAATTAATGACATTTGGGATCGCCTTTAAAATAATTACCTTATGCTTTGGTCATCAGATTGTGGATGGCACCATACATTTTAACTAATTTGCATGTCATTGTCATAAACGATTTCAAGAGTATCACAGTATACGATTTCAGAACATCCAGATGTTACACTGCTAGACGTCAGTTGTTTCATTACTGTATGTAGTATGGGTTGGAGAGCTTTGCGGCCTCAAGAGTGTGCTTCAATATAAAATCTCTTCGGTTCGCTCCTTTATGTACACTTAATCCAAATGCATGCTCAAATGAATTTGTGAAACCACAAAATATCGATAAATCATAAATATTCAAAGAAAATGGACACGGCTATGCAAAATGTTTCCAATTTAGATCGACTGGTACGTTGGCGGTGAGAAGTTGGGCAGGGTGCCATACCGAGTGGATCTGGGCAAATCGAGCATCCTCGGCTTCACCGAATTATCGGAAAACAGAACGGCCACTTACTCTTGCCGCTTTGGCGAAACTGTAAAGACCACACACATTATTGTGAGAGAACGTAAGCATAACCCTTTGCTTCATAGTTGCATTTGAAATGACGTTGAGTATATTAGTAATAACTTTTTTGTACTTGAAGGCGCTGTATCAATAAACATTGAACCAAAGGAGGATTATAAATCCAGCGGAATTAATGATATGGCTGAGTTTCACTGTCGAGTCTCGGGCATGAAGAATGGTGGAAGAAACGTGGGTTCCCGTTGCCTAATAATGCTTGTAACCGTCTTTGCCATGAGATGTTAATTACGTTTTCTCAACACAGGTGCGCTGGAGTTTCATTCCAGAAGGCTCCACGGAAGAGCAGAGCATACCCTCTGATGCGGAGATCTCTGAACCGGCGGCAGCTCCCGCTACAGCATTCCTCTTCATTCAGAATCCTAAAACGCGCCACGCGGGCCAATATATATGCCGTATTCGTCGGAATATGGATGTTGGCAGACTCATTGTCGAGGATCGAAGTATGCTTCAGATGCGAAAACTCGTGACTTATAGATCTACATAATCATAACGGCTAACTGTGGTTCTATGCACTAACATTGAATACTCACGTACTATTGGCTCAAAAATTTCACACATTTATGCATGTTGAAATTGTTGTTAAACGATAAATAGGCACATAGTGAATCATGCCACAGAAACACAAATGGCCGTTGGATGGGAGACCTTAAAACATACTCTGCAGCAAAGTGTGCATCGAGAACCACAAGTAGATGTCCTGTTAGTGTGTCTTTAGTGTGGGAGTTTAAACATTAATCTCTGCTTTAAATGGCTTAGCACATTTGTTGGCGATTTGCCCGACAGAGTTTGTCACTTCTTTCTCCTGCATTCCAAAAAAGAGGAAGTAGCAGGCTTTAAATAATGGATACCATACTTCATCTTCTGCAGATTGTTTATGTAGCACAACTAGTACATAGCAAATTTTAATTAAATCCCAATCTCGGATGTCTTGGGCGGTAAGCATCGCAGCATACGAATCAAGATAGAAAGACCTGTTTAAAATCTCAAATTTATGGTAGAATGATACTGGTATTCCCCACCTTAACGCATACTTCTCCCTTCTAGAGATAAGCGTGAACCCCGAAGTGGTAACAACTCGTCCAGGATCGACTGTACGTTTCTTCTGCACCTTGACCTTGGCCAATGGAGGAGCACTGTCAGGCGGTGTCACAAAGGTCTCTTGGTTCCGCAAAGACCGCCACTCACTTAGTGCCGGTCGTGAGGAAGTTATTGCTGGTACTACAGCCAAAAATGCCGCTATTCTCGTGGTCAAGAACGTGGACAATGACTTCAAAAACGTCGTCTATGTCTGCACCGATGGTGTACGTTCACAAATAATGAAAACTTTTTCTCAAGCTGTAAAAACTTACTTAAGTAACAAGTGGTCGTTTTCCGAATTACTTCCCCTCTTTACAGTTCCGTGAGGCTGAGGCAAAGATCCTGATTCAGGAAGTCTGCGGTCCAGGCGAAAGATCATGCGGCGGTGACAAGTGCATCTCGGAAAGCCTCTTTTGCAATGGTGTTCCCGATTGTCCTGACGGATCCGATGAAATTCCCGAACGCTGTCGTAAGTGCTCTCAATCAAGGGTTGCACCACAAGATACAGACAAATTTGTCTTGATTTCCAAAGCTCAAAACGATCAGAAAACCCCATTTTCATCTATTAAGAGGGATCTCATTAAAATGTTCTATTTAATAAAAGCATTGCAAGAAATTAACTCGTTGGATAAATAGAATAGTGGGTGAGCGTGAAATTCCTCCACAGCATAAATTTAGCGGATCATATTTCATCCCTCCAACTTTTCTGCTATTGAAGAGAATTTCTATTCACCGAATACACGTGCATCCTTCCACGAAAATGGGTACATTTTAAAATGAAATCAAAGTGGGGCAAAGTTTTTGCCTCTTGTAAGTCTTCACATTCTGCAGGATTTGGGCGCAAAAATTTCTCATACTACCAAGATATTTTGTTTGGCGTCTGCGTTTAATATGTTTGTACAAGGAGAAAAATTACAACAGATGTTAAAACTCTTCAGACATAGTGCTATTTTTGTTTGGGAAATACTAGCTGGCAGAAAAGCAGGATTAGCACTTCTTCCGCTGTTACCAAAATCATATCCTCGTTGGAGGATTCAAAACAGCCTTATCTTTGGAAGTGTTAGTTAAAGCAAGGGAACTGTGGCTCACATAACTCTAAGCGGAAGATAATTTGAAAATTTCCCATAATCAGAGGGATAAGGTTTGGCATGCTATTTAATGCAACCACGTTAATGGCCATCTTATTCCGTAGATAAAACCCGCCTCATCATTCGTCAAGTTTTTTCCAAGGTCATGAGGTGTAGGACTATTTAGCTAATGAGGTAGTACTTTTTAGAAGTCTACCGAGAATTCTTGTAACATGATCCAATTTCGCCTTCCCCTTAAGGTGAATGCGAACCAAATCAGTACGCCTGCTTGACGGTAGATGGCAAAGAGCCCTCACGATTCTGTTACCTTCGCTCTTGGCACTGTGATGGCGAAGATGACTGTGGAAACGGATTTGACGAGGCCAATTGTCCAGGTGATTATTCACTCTAATACCCCAAGGCCATTGGGTCGTCACAAGACTGGAGGTCTTAATTTCTCGCAAGAATTGATTCAAAGAGGAAATTCGTTTGGCCTATTTTGTGGATTTCATACGATTTAACGAGCTTTCTACCTCAAAACAGGAATTTATTATTTAACACGGACTTGTGTTGCTTCGTTTACATTTAGCACCAAACCCCGATACACCCTGCAGCAACAAGTTTTACATCTGTCCCGAAGATCAGAGACCAATTCCTCGCTCTTATCTCTGCGATTCTCAGATTGACTGCATTCCTTCCGGGAGCGACGAAATCGGCTGCAGTATGTTGATACACCCTTTTGGGAAAACTAAATTAAAGGACTTTTTTAAATTATCACTACGGGTAACCATGTTTTACCATATTTCAGGCCGACCAAGTGTAATCCACCCTCCTCGAGGTCAAGACGTGATGGGGATTAAAGGAACGAATGTGACTCTTAAGTGTGTAGTCCACGGACGTCCACCACCCACCATCAATTGGCGATTCAACTGGGGTCCCATTAAAACCGATGTTGACTATGTGGAGAACACCACTATTGAGGGCTGTGATCGTGTCACCAGCTACCTTACCCTGATCAACATTGATCCACGAGCCAGTGGCATGTATACTTGTGAAGCTGTGACTTACCAAGACCGTGTGCTAGCTCCTGATTACACCGTTAATGTTGGTGGTGAGTACGTACCATTGTCATAACGATATACCCTCGGAATGCGGATGTGGTACCATGCGGTATGTAAACTTTCGCAGGCATTACCAACATCAAGGCACTGCAAGTAAACACTCAGACTAGTTAAGCGGTATAAGGCGCTGGAGATAGTCTTGGTGTTTGTGGTGTTTATGCCCATTAAATAAACCCAAACCCAGGTCCTGCACTACGTTTGTTTATGCTACACACCCACATAAAGTGGATGACTTTTTTGTTAACTTATGGGTCTCATTTACACAAACCAAACTAGTAGATTTCTGGACAGCAAAATAATAAGGGACTACTTTTATCCATCCACTTTACCTTTGAGGCTACTTGAGAGTGAACCAGATCGGTTTGTATAAGTAAAGCAATAACTTTTGCCATTTAGTGGGAAGCTACTGCGCCCCGCCGAAGTTCAATGATGCAGCGTGGAACGAGGACATGTGCCTTGACTGCTACTGCTCAGGTGTTTCTAGTGACTGTACAAGCCTCCGTGGATACTCTCTCGCACCTGTATGTGGTAACATTTTAAGGAATGCTAAGAAAACATTTAGCCGAATAACATTAGTGACATTTTTAAATCGGTTTCAACAGGTCCAGAGCAGTCACAAAAATATTCCAACTAGAAATAGCACTTCGATGTGTTCCAGAATAATAAGGGCAACATGAAGCATTTGGGGTTCCCACTGATGCACGTTGTCATGACCGAAACCAAACATGACTGCCTAAAAGATGGGTGATCATTTCAAAATGAATGGAACGACGGCCAGATTGGCAAACCGGCCATAAATCAAAGTTCTAATGTGTTCCAGCTTATCGTGAACACAGAACTCTTAATGGGTCTGGTAAAGAGGTATAAACAAATGTAGCGAGATGACAGGACGACTTGGATGGTTCACTAAATGCTTGAAAAATTTTTCGATTGCGTGTAAACTATTTACAACCTGTAAATCAGCAAATAAAAGTGACCACAAAGTCAATCCTGTCATCCTACCCAAAGCAGTGTATATCAGAGAGAAAAAATGATCTTTTGGGCTGTCCTACAGACGACTTACGTAAAGGCTAGGTCATCTATCTAACAAAAATTGACAGAAAATCGACCTACTTAAATACTAAAATACCTATTTGCTTAGAATATGCACATCAGGCGTAACCAGCAATCCTCCAGAACTCTTATCACGTAGAAGGGCGTTTCGTTAACATGTTACTGTTGGGTACAAGAACATGAAATATTGTAGCTCAAGGGCTTTGCTTAGCTAGACAAATTGTTTCTCTTCAGTCGGATAAAGTGGCAAAGAGTTCAATCGATGATGTGCGACTGGTAGAGTACGACTCGGAGGATAAACCGGTTCCGGGTGAACTGCAGGGCCTTCAGTTGACTGATGCCACATTCACAGTTGCCGTCCCCGAGGCCACTCATGCTTACTTGGAGGGGACGTTTGGACTCAACGGCGATTGGGTAACCACAACTCTAGCATTCTATTACCTTACTTAACTCCACTTTTTTGCAGTCAGTAGCTCTGATTGACCCCTGGACATAAGCCAAATCTTTGTCCACTTGTTATAATAACACATTTTTTTACAGCGCTACCTTCATCCGTCAAGAGTATGTCGTCGCAGGTCTCCCATTCTCCCAAAGAAGACGATGCCTTAAAGAATAGCATGGACGTTCGAAAAATATTATTGGGAATTTATTGCTGAAGGAGGATATGTTCGGCTAGTTTTTTTGGGGCATGCTTCTGCCCTCTGGATGGAAACAGAGATGCATTATAACGCCTAGAGTCTTTCCCGTAAACCAAAGATGTCATGATACTAGAACGACATACAAAGGGACTGGGGAGTAAGGGGTCGGCTACCGACATGATCCAAAGACCATGCCGCTTAGAAGAAGCACAAAGGCGGAGCCATAAGTGCCCGCGAGACCAAAACAGAGTCAAGTAAATAAGCAAAGCATCATGTAGCCTCCAGTTCCTTCATTTGTGTGCGCCATTTCTGGCGCTCCCCTTGGTCAATCACATCACAAATAGGTAGGAGCGTGCAGCGTAGGCAATATCTGACCACAACACCATTGACCTATCTTGGCAGTTCTACTGGATCTAAAGTTTCGTCCTGTTTGGGACCTGTATTGAGGGAATGGGGAATGTGCTAGCCATCTCGAACTTTCATCGCTGGGTGTAAAAGCTCAAATCCAGAGGTATAGCCATTCAATAAGGAACGGAGCTTGAAATAGCCTCTTGGAGGTGAAGTTCTGCTTCTGTTCCTCTTCGTTATTTTATTCTTACTTCAGTGCTGCTCGGCCATATCTGTCTAGGTTCTATTCAGCTAGTAGAGGGATAGAAGAGTTTTCGCGTGCTCACTTCATTGAAATCTCCATGCAGTAGATAACTTCGTAACGAAATTTTCCACATGGTTTACAGCTAGTGTCGCTTCGGACATCAATAGCATATTACCACAGAATGTGGGTCTAAGGTTGAAGTCACCTCATCCCTTCTGATGGGGTCTGTCGCATTTTCTCCCATCTGCAGCACGCGCCCTTCTTCTGTTACGTCACGGTACAGCATATATGGGTAAAAATCATAATAATTGTCCCTTAGGGTCGAGTTTGTTTTCTACTGCCATCACTGAAGCGTCTCCAGTCTTATCAAAGACGACATAACTCATAATACTAGAGTAAAACGTATTCCCGACGTTCAGAAGGTCTGGAAGAAAGGGCCACCGGAATGGCCTTCAGGTTATGTCGCTCAGAGGAAGTACAAAGACGGAGCATCAAGTGCTTGCAGAATTGAAACGAAAAGTCAAAAAATAATCAAAGTGTTACAGCAGGTATTGTTGGCACCAAATTGGAGGCGTTGTGAAACTTATAATCTATTGCAATACTAATCAATCAGTGCAGGCTGCATTTCAGTGGATGAGAAAGTTTTTAAAATTATAAGGGAGAATATTTGTAATAGAATGTCAAATTTGTAATATTTATTCTACTTTTTATTCAGTCTGACGTCACAGTCGCTTGAATTCAAATTTCCTGTTCGCATAAATGTACTAATCCCGAACTTTATTGTACAAAACCATGACTAGATTTCCCCAGAACACTGTGGCTAGCCTAGCCAAATCTCTGTCATCAATTTTACCACATATACATGATGGGGGCAGCGACATGAGTCCAATTCCTCCCCATTCATAAAAGATCATGTCGTTTTCACCCTCTTAATGAATTCTCGTTAGTAGCTCTATGGTCTATTTCGTATATTTCCATTTCAGACCACCTCCTACGGTCTCTTTTTGAAGGCTAATGTCACGCTAGTGGGTCCAATGGAAGGATATCGACCATTGGCAGCCATTGTTCTCGAGGTTAGTTTTAATTTGTTTAAAGCATTTAAAGAGTCGGTCCCTGTTCTCTCCCGACTCTCAAACTATGCAGGCTAATCGCGATATTATTATGGTGGTTCAAATCATCCTCTCACTTCTTTTCACTACGAACTAATACATTGTTTCATTTATTAAATCCACTGAGAAAAAGCTGTCGATTGATGTGAAAATGTCGGTTCTGTAGCGTCGCAAAGTTCCAGTAAAAATCTGTCTCTGAGCTCCGTCTTGCAGATTTAAAATAAAATACTGCTTTAAGGCGACTTATATTTAGCTCAAACATATGCTAAAACGATCTAGGCAAGATGTTATCTATTTTCAATCTAAATGGGATAGATAGATGCTTCCTAGTCACTACCTGCAGTTATGTAGAGCTAGAAATTGATCATGGTTAATGTTTGCAGGGCAACGGGGAAACCATCTACTATTGTGGACCGTCAAATCGACCAACTCTGTACACCGATGCAGATGGTTATAAGAATCAGCTTCAGGTTCGTCTCACTGAGCGTGACGGTTGGGTGACGGGTGGTCCTTACTGCGAGGAAAACGTGCTTCCACCCCGTCGTGAACAGATGATGAGGCTGCTGTCGAATGTCGAGAAGATCCGCTTCCGTGTGAACCTATACGGAGGTCAGCAGACATACAAATTGACAGGTATTCGACTGGAACATGTTGTGCCTACGGACGCCCCTGGGACTATGTACCCTGAGATTGAGGCCTGCAAGTGTCCTGAGGGCTACAAGGGACTCTCATGTCAGGTTGGTTAAAATACAATGTTCACATTCATCCAGAAGTATCTTCACTACCAGTTTTACGAGCCAGTATAGCTATTTACATTGTTAACCAGTGAAGGTGATCTCCTAATAACAAGTGGCCTTTTCCCATCCAGCATTGCGAGAGAGGCTATGAACACGATCCCAATGATCCAACCAAGTGTCGTTTGGTGTGCCCATGCGAGGAGTGCGATGCTGAGGGCAACTGTATCGCCTGTCCAGGCAACTCAACAGGACCAGACTGCAGCGAGTGTCGGGTCGGCTTCTACCGCCCTCTCGATATGCCAATCACGTCTCCCTGTCTGCCCTGCGAAAAGTGCGGCAGTGGTTTACCTCAGTATGTATTTTTTTATCGACTGGAGACGCAGAATTGAGATATTTAACATGTTAGCATTCTAGAGCCCCCGTAAGGGATAGCATAAGCTATGAAATCTAGACAACCCTGCATTGAAGGCAAACGCGGACTACTTTTCCTTTCAGTGTCAGCACTGAATGTACGGCAGATCCTCAGTCACCGGATGGTTATCGATGTCGATGTGAAGTGAGGGAGGATGGACGCTTGTTGGACGAATCCTGTGACCTCTGTAGAACTGAGTCTCCACCGCCAGAAGCAAAGTGTGAAGAACGCTCAGAGTTGCTAAATCTTTGCAATCCCCTGGGAACTGAAAGCATCACGACTGTTGAAATTTGCAATTGTAAGGTGAGAATGAAATGTAAACCTTATAAAGCCATTTAAGGGTTATTAAATTATCAAACCTGTAAATGGTTCACTTACCCAAGTTGCTGAATGCAACTTTCATATATTTTACAGGAAGGTTACGAAGGTGAACGATGCAGAGAATGCTCTGAAGGGTACATGAAACACGGCGACAAGTGTCTACCTTGTTACTGTGCTGGCAAAACCAAATCATGCAAGGCCTCGGAGACACACTTCTTTGAAAATGTTTCACTCGTAAGCTGTCCTTCTTACCTTGTGCATCGGTTTATCATAAGGCGCAGGATCAGTTTAATTCTTCTTACTTGAATCTTCCGCTATTGTAGCATCATGATTTAGTCTTTTCTCTGTGCTCTTAATAGGCGAATCCGGGGCGATACAAGTTTGACATCTTTATGTCGAGAAAGTTGGCAAACGGTGAGCTTATTGCAGTCCCTTTTGATGACACCGGCAAACAGCGGATAGAACGTGCCTATGCTCCCTCAAACATAAACAAAATTGGACCTCCTGAAGACCTTGTTATTCGAGAGCCCCTAATCAGCGATGGCATTTCACAGGTCTCCATTAAACTCACCGATACCCAAAGAGGTGATACTGAAACCGACATCCCTGTTTACGTAAGTTGGGACTATGGAGACCTCCCAATCATTTTTACTTGCATTTAACCTACTATACTACTTATAAGACAAAATTTTTCTATCAGCGGTCCCTCTACGGCGGCAAGATGTCGTTTCGATTCAAACGGTTTCGGGAAGGAAACCCCCAGCCTACTGTCAGTGAGAACCGACTGATCGTAACAATTGAGGTAATTGCACTAAGGAAAGCTTCCAAACAGCCTTTTGTAATGCAGACCTTGATTTATGCTTGCTTCGAGAGCTTTATGAATAATCTAAGAGAACAGGCTTTTAAAATATAGGCGGGTCGTAAAATTCACAAATGTCGATTTCACCTTGAGGCGTGAGCTATTCCTAAGACCGTTACAGGACAGGAGCATAAGTGAATTTACATCAGTGGCACAAGTGGTTTGAGCGGGGACCCATGCCCTTATGAAGTCCAACATGGGAACGGAAATGATTATCAGTCTCAGTCTACTTCGTCATTATGCCTACTTTAGTCACCAAAGTTCGGAACATTCTGGACAACCGCCGTTTTTAATCCCAGCAACCAGCGCTATGAGGTTGAATTCAGTGAAGACTGGTGGAATGGTAGATGGCGTACACAGAATGTTGAGTTGTCCCGAGCCGCTTTGCTTCGGG
Source organism: Taenia solium (assembly GCA_001870725.1). Classification (NCBI taxonomy): domain Eukaryota; kingdom Metazoa; phylum Platyhelminthes; class Cestoda; order Cyclophyllidea; family Taeniidae; genus Taenia; species Taenia solium. The sequence continues at coordinate 94,822 of MIEF01007904.1, read as the reverse complement.
TCTTGGCTACGGCCAGTTCAATCGGTATCTCCATGGCCTCGAGTAAAAACGCTCTTGAGAACGCCCGAATTAGTGGTCTGTCGCTTGAAATCGCCCGCGACTTTGCCGATACCTCCACTGCGGCTATGGAAGAGGGATTAAGGTCTGCTCCGGTAGAAGTCTGCGAGTGTGGTCCAACAGAAGGCAGAAGTCTTTCTCCCAGTTGCGAAGTAAGTATTTTTAAATTTAATTATGATCAGAGAGACTCCATCAACTTAAATTTATACGCACTTTGTCTCAATGCCGCCAAGACATCCGGTTGCCTTTCGAGCATGAAACTTCTACCCATAATGTTAACAATGTGTTCTGGACCCAATCAAGCTCTTAACAACGTCAGCAACAGATAAGATCTGGGAAAAAACATCTTGATAGCCAACGTTATTAGTGAGTGGAGAGAAGGTATGGAAGTCTCGCACGCGCCTGGTGCCTAGAGAACCAGGATTGTCTAGGAATGAGTCTAGGACATGATAGCAACCATAGCACGCACTGATAACGGTTAATCATTCATGGTTTTCGAGTGACTACCAGTACACTCAGGATACCTCTCTGCTTTATATGGGCCAATCAGGAGAGGCTGAGCTATTGTACTACTCCCTTGAAGCATCGGAGGTTATTAGCCATTCGAAGCTTTTGGAATGTCAATTAGGAACATTACTCTGGGGCCGTGAGCATTCCTACAACCTAACCCTTAATATCCTGGGAAATCTGATCTCCTTGTAATTGGGGAACACTTTTGCTGCTTAGGGTTGTACCGGTCTCTCCAATTCAACCATGGTGAACATTGACCCCTCCGAACCAGACTTCCAATGTGGTGAATGCAAAGGACCTCAGTGTGAAACGTAAGTTTAGCTTTCTATGCCAATAAATTAAAACTAACTCCGTCTCTCTGATGTTTTAAAAGTGGTTTTAGGATAAGAGAGTTTGTCAGCACTTGATAACTGTTTTACGACACCGCTTTTCATCGTCGAGCAGAATAGGTTGTCAACTTCCGTGTTTACAGTAATTTCATGATCGTCTTAATCCGATGGTGAAATTAGGCACATGGATTTTTTAACAAGCATTAATTCGGCCTACTGTTAGAGCACTCATTTGGTACAGAAAGTTATTTACTTCTTTATGTACCGGTCAAGAACGGAAAGCTGTTCTGGCACGCAAAGTGTGCCACACTTTTCAAGTTGAACGGTGTTTATTTACAGGATCGAACAACCGCTGTGTAAACAACCACAAAATCGGTGTCGTCACCGATAAACGGACTAAGTATCATCATACTGTGCACCAAAAAGCAATTGGGGACGCTTGTCACATGCTACTGACCATGTACCAGCGTCCTTTCCCAGGCTCATTAAACCAAAGGTCTCTATTGGACTTAAGCGTATCCTATGAAACCTAGCAAACTGTCAAAGGATTCATCTGATCTCTTAATAATAGGCTTACTTATGCTGCTTTTTGTTTTAGGTGTCCAGCAGGACAATTTAAGTACGACTTCCTCACAAATACCGTCTACGATACTTGTCAAAAGGGTGCGTTTTAAATTAAAGAAGTGACATCTCAATTATGCTTTTATAACGGATGAGATGGAATTCTAATGTGATGCGACACAATGACAAGGAAGGTTATTCCTTTATTTATTGAAAGAAGGTGGAAACCTCTGTACCACCGTTTAACTTCACTGATACTGAAATTAAATTTAGTAGAGTACTTAGTGGTCTCAAATTTCCTCTGAAGATTGAAATCGTGACTCACCTTTCCCGAAATTTATAATTGGTTTTGTTTGTCATCTCTAGGCGTCGAGATGGACACAGAAGGTCGTGTGGTGATAGCTGAGCCTGGTAGCCGTGTTGCGCTGACTTGTCGTGCGACTTCTCACCGAGGAGGTATTCCAGTTCACACCTGGAGACTGCCTGCCCTTGTGGCCGATTCACCCGACATCACTATCAAACGCGAACTCTTGCCCTTCAAGCCGCGTTCCGAGGATGGCAAATGGGATCCAATCACTTCTGAAGCCCAGTTGCGAATCGAAAATGCTAAGAAGGAGTACTCGGGTCTCTATGAGTGCCAAGTAGCTGCATTGGGAGCTAATCTAACTGAGCCATTCTACCTCATTATCAGAGATCCAGGTATGACTCCCAGCTTGAGCATTTTATTGCCAAGTAACGTGATTAAGGCTTGGCAACCGATAGATTTACGATTTCTTTACAGCCGAAAAACAGCCAACTGAACCAGGAGACACACTAAATGAGGAGTTTCCAGTTCCAATGCCTGTACCCGACGCACCGCCATTAGCCGAGTATCTAACTATGGACACTGATGAACAATATCCCGATGTCGCAGTTATTGAGGGAAAAGTTTCACCAGTATGTCTTATAACGCTGAAGTTTGTGTGAATTAAACCTCTCTACTTATACATGACTGATGTGTTGCAGCCCAATAGTCTGAATGACTTCCACATTGTGTGGTTGGCTCCCAACGGAACTCAAATAACTCCAATTGGCGATCCAGCAGTCAATCCAACAACTGGGGAATTTTCAGTTCGTCTGCCAGTTGACGCTGATAAATTGACTGAAAAAGGGGAGAAAATTTACGGATTCCTTGTGGGAAAGGATCCTGTAAAGACGCCAATTTGGGTACCCCTTCCAGAGCCAACTAGAGTCAAGCAACCTATCACGCCGGGTAAATGACAAGGTTTCGTTGGTTTGAGCCTGATTTTGGAGTGAGAAAGTGAAATCTTAGTGACTCTAAGCCGAACCCTCAGCTTAGCTTTATTTCGACAAATTGCAAAGTAAACTTAATTTTGTTTGTTTCTCTAGAAACTGTCTCGAAAATAAAGCTCAGCCATTCCTTCCTCAATTTGTCCTTCCTTGAGCCTGCTAAGGTCCGGGTTATCATCCCTAATGGGAAGCCCAAAAACGTCAAGATAACGTGGCAGCGTCTGGGCTTACCGCCATTGGAGAGCGCTGACTTCCCTCAGGGCATGGAAGTCAATCGAGACGGTGATTTGATCATCTATGCTGCGGGTGAAGAGCACGAGGGTGACTATGAGGCCACTGTCACCATCCCAGAGACGGGTGACGTTGTCAAGTTGCGCACTAAGATTAATGTTCAGCCATGGTTACCACCGACTGTGGTTTCAGTACCTCCCGGACAAGCGGGAGAGAATCCAGAGGAAGTAGAAGACATAGAACCTCCTCAGTCGACGGCCGACGATGCCTTTGTTTACTATGTTTCCGGATTCACTCCTGATTCACCACATTGTAAGAGACCTAGGTGGACACTAATGGATGAGATTCAGAATGCGTCCAAGGATATCACGAACAAAGGTGTGTATACAGTTCCCTCAGTTTCTTTTCTTACTTTGTGCAAAGCATATAATTTTTTTATTTTATTTCTTAGTTAATCGGGAAAATGAGCGGAAATTCGTCATCAATTATCCCTTGGCTAGCGGCAAGTACATCAAATTTGAATGTCTTCCAGTGCCCACAACCAATCTTTCTGGATCGCTTCAATTCAATATCGGTAAGTCCTTTGGTATGGACGATAATTATTAAATGATGTTTAAATCTTGTTGATGTTTTAAGACTCGTCTCCTGCCTTTTGTCGTATATAAGTAACAATGCCGACTTAAGAATGCTACTTTTACACTACCTTTAGAATCGCCTGATCCTCGAATTATACTTGCGCCCAAGTATGACGATCCTCATTCAGTTTTCCCTACGAGACTTGTCTGCACTGAGGGCAATCCAAGTATTAATGCAACTGTGATGATATATTCTGACATTCTGGACGAAAATCAAATCAAGGTACCCTTAATTCGCATAGCCCTTGCCTACCTTGTGCCGATCCATTTCTTTATCATTTATGCTGTTATTAGTTAGGAATGGTGCCAAGTAACTTATCCTCAATCACTAACTAAAAACCGTTCTTATTACAACCTCTAATATCCTTCTTCAAAGGCTCTCGAAAAGCCAAGGCTTGAGGATTCTGAAAAGGTGGAATTGGATTGGCGTCGTGTTGGTGGATTCCAGCCCTCCAAACACTTAGGAAAATATACCTGTAAAGTACAGACTCCGACATTGACTGTTGAGAAATCAGTTACTATCAAGCCAAGGCCACCACCGGCGGGTAGGCTGAAAGTTCATACCGTTGCTTGTGTCAGGACTTTGATGCAGCTAATTAGGTCTTCCAACATTTAGAATTGGAAATCCCAATTCAAGATCGACAACTAAAACTGAGAATTTCTTCTCCGGGTCGGATCCTCATCCCTCAAGGCGATGATCACTATCGACTGGATGTCAGAGAAGGCCAGCCATTACAGGCACGTTATCTTCATCTCATTGAGACCAGTTTATGGGAAATTGCTATTCTGACAACTTTATAAACGTGTACGGTGTATACAGTTCAAATTCGTCACTGCTCTACACCTAACTGGTAGCTTTCAATATCTGTAGGTCGTTGCCGAATACGATTTCCCCTCAGATACTGGGGAAATCAATTGGTTGCTGGATGATTCAACCGATGTGCCAGAAATCTCAACAGATGGAGGACATTCGTGGAAACGAGTCAATATCGCCGAGGTGCCCACCATCTTCGATAACAAAGTCCTTAACTTTGCAATTAATACTCCATATGGAGAAAAGAGTGCAAAAGTTACACTGGCAGGTTCGTTGCTTACCTTGTACTCAGTAATTCGCTGACTCAAAACGAAAATAACGAGTAGGTTTTCCCCGAATTTCTAGTCACTCCTGACGAAAGACCTTTTGCGATCGTTAATTTGAACAGCTCTGCACTTGTAAATGGTGATTTGATTGGACTGACGCAAGGAAACATGGATATTGACGTGAAGTCATTCGGTGAGTTGTGACAGCTACTTTCTGCGTGTGAAGCGAAAGTCCTAATTATGGCACAGCTTGAGCTCATCCCATGCGCATGAAGCTGTTAGATGTTTGGGACTAACCAAGGCCACGGGTCTACATCAAAGAATTATTTAAACCAACAAATAAAATACATTCCGTTTAGCATTCAGGACCACCTATTGAATTCGCTCACCAAGCAAACCAATTCAGGTAGACATTCTTGTGCCGAAGAAAGTGACTAGATTTGCTAACATAGAATCAAATGTCCCCCAAGGTCCCGATGGATCTGAACTGCCCAAAGATCTGGAAACCTTTTGGCGTATCTCACAGGCAAATGGAGCACAAGTGAAGCTTGACGACGGTATCTTGGCCCAGCGGTACTCCCAGCCATATCCCTCCCGCCTTGAGTTGCAGGGTCTGCCACCTTATCCTACTGAATTCCGCATTTCTGCAGCCGTCGTTGTACCCACGGGTGATAAAAAGGAACTCTTCACCTCAGTTCCATACCGCCTTATCGTCCGCGAGCCCCTAATTAAAGCTTTTATTCATGGTCTTACTGAATCCGGAGGACTCTCTGGACCGGAGTTCGATACCGTCGGCGTTACTTGCATTGCGCGAGGTAATAAGATGCACGCAGCTTCGTGCGATAGTGATTTTAAACTGCAAAGTTTGTTAAAATTCATTGTTTGCTTGCCTGGCATCGTATTTTTGATATTTTGTTTAAGTGACAGCGAATCTTACCTACCATATTACTTGACTTTTAGACATCTGGCGTAATCGTACAGTGGAGGGCGTCACTTACGATTGGGACTATATCATTCAACCGGAAGGCGGAGCCACTGAATTGCGAACATCCTCTGATAAAGTTGAACCTGACAAGGCATCTCAGGCTGAGCTGCCGTGGTCACTTTTGACACTCCAAGACAACTCTATCTATTTAGGCAACCTAAGGAGTCGCCCTGGATGGGTAACGCATCTTCGCTGTCGGGCAAAGACAAGTATCGATGATCAGCCTGTGGTTTCTGACTGGTTCAAGCTAAATGTCATACCGAGTGATATGGGTGAGTTGGCGTAGATGGAAGGTCTAGTTCCGCAGAGACTGAATAGTATAACGATATATTGAAGAAGTCGAAATTTGTTTCCAACTGATAATCGACGCAAAATTTAGTCAGAATATTTTTACTAATCCAGCTGCCAAATTCCCCAAGATCGAAATCCGTCCGACCTTCGATTCCACAATTTCACGCTTCCCCATCAAGGTTGAATGTGTGGATACAAATACGGAAGTACCATCCACGGTGACGTGGTCCAAAGACGGTCAGACTCTGCCCCCATCGGTATGATTTACCTTAAACAGTCGCACTGCCACCGACCTTCAGCATCAGTTAGAGTAGCTTAGTAATAGTTAGTAAGCATGGCAACTTAAGATTCTGACTAATGTTAGGGTAGTGGAGAAGAAAGGGGTCAACGCAGGCAATGGATGAACACCCTTGTGCCTATATCTAATACCCTCAGGTTAAAGTTGAGACTGGAGAAAACACGGCTACTCTGTCCTGGTCAGTTGATGAATCGAACGAATTTACGCCACGCGAACTGGCTGGTGTGTATGTCTGCGAGGCGAAGAACGAATTCCGCACCGCAACCGAGCGCTTATTCCTCCCGTCCGACATCATGGAAAGGCATAGTAAGTTCAGAGGGCCTTAGTTGGTGGTAGCATTGTGACAGCTATTTTAAACACTTGAATTACTCTTTGGCGCTGTATGAGGCATACAAATTAGGGCTTGGCCTTATTATCCACAGTTTGGAGAGTTGGAATGATAATAATATATGTGGTGAAGGTCTCTCCTAGAAGGTCTTCTCCGGTGTTGCTTGAGCCACTTCTCCCGCTTCTGCAATCATAATAGCAGATGAAAGAATTGAAACCGGAGGTGAGACCGAAGTGAAGGTCATATTGTGACCTTCCATTGTTAGTGAAAAGACTTCCTGATTCAGCGATGACAAGATGGATTAGTTTAATATCGTATGTCTCCTGTAGGCAAGATACTTTGGCTTGACGATGTCTGCAGTGAACGCAGGAGTGCCAATAAGAACATTTTTCCAAATGGAAAGTTCTACTCGATGAACATTACAGTGTGAATTAGTGTACGAAGTTTCAACCCAGCTTCACAATACCTCTCGCCCCTTGATCTTCATTCAACGCCAACAAATCATCTGCATGTTTTGTTTCCGCACTGATGTAAACACGTGGACATTTCAGTTCTTAAGCATTTACTTCATCAAATCTTTTCTGACCTCGATTTACTACTGTCCCTGATAAAGAAATAGAGATCACGATGGCTACATCCAGTTGGCACTGACTTACAAGCCACTCTACCACTTTGTGGTGAAGCGATGGGCTTATCCATCTTAAAATGACCCTCCAGTGAAGCACTAACTACAGACAGCTCTGTTAGACCCTAACACTAGCCTACCGCACTCAATTCATCCATGAATTTTATAACGAAGCTATAAATGGTGCGGTTAGAATTCGGTACTGTCGTCCGGTTGACGCGCTCGTTGTATCGATTTCAGATCAAGAAAAGACTCCTGTGGACAGAGAGTACATTCGCATCAAATCGACACATGCCCCAATTGAAGTGATTGATGAGAAGAAGCATGTAATTGTTGACGAAGGTGAACCGTTTGAGGTGAGATTTTGTTGTTCTTTGAGGTGATGAGGCGTTAAAGATATTAAGACAACGTCCAGAATAGTGTTTTTAATTGACAAAAATCTGTAGCTCTCAGTAATAGTTTATAGACAGCATTTCAAAAATTGAAATGAGCATTGGTAATTTGTCAAAAAAGGCGAATATTTACTTGAGAGTTGGTAAATTAACCCCACTTTTGCTACCCTCAGCTGGTTTGTGAGTACTACGGCTACCCACCACCAGCAGGCGGTGTGAGATGGCGTCTCAATCACAATGGAGGTGAGGGGTCAACCAACGACGCGCTGGCCAAAATCAACGGCCTTGCATGGGAGCGCGGTCGCAACTACTGGGCCCTGGTACAGTCTGACGCCTTCAATCGGTACGCGCCACAGACGGGTGTCTACACTTGTGAAGCACTTGATGAAACTGGACGTGTTCTCTCCTCCGATGCGGTCAATGTTGATGGTAGGTCTTATCAGTAAAACAGCCTGTAGAGTAACCTTCAGCCGGCTATTAAAAACAGTTTGTGGTGTTATTGATTCGGACTGTAATACGCTGCTTCGACTTTTACTAGAATGAGAGAATTTCTCTACTTTTATATTGCAAAGCTTTTCACGTCTATGCTGCTAGAGTTCCTATTCAAAGTAGCCTCTGATTCTCTTTAATATTTCGGCTTACTTTAGTACCCGTTAAGAACTATAACATTGGAGTGAAGGGATTGGACAAATTCGGTACTCTTTATCTTCAACCGGGTGGAGACGGTCGTGTCAGCTGTCGTGTGACAGGTTTGTAAGAACTTTGCGTATATGATTGACCATAAACTATCTTCATAATTTGCTTTCGTCAGTACTATGGAATCCGCCGCGGCCTCAACCTCCATATTGCAGACTAGTACAAACGGAAGGCAGTATATTGGCAGCTGATAGAAAATACAGTTCAAAATCTTAGCAAAAGTGACGCATAACTGTAGAAATAGGTATTATAGAGTTGAGTCGGATAAGTACCATTGAACTTTTATTCACTTACTGCAAGAGATTCTTTTAGCAGTAATAAAGCACTGTCATCCCTCCTTTCAAACAATTCATATTCAACTCCTTACTCAATCTTGATGGCCCCTTTGCAGATTCTGCTACCGGCAGGGTCATTCCTACCTTTGGCAGGCTGAAGAAGCTTGAATGGGAAGGACCTATGGTGGAAACAGAGAATGTCAAATCCCTAAACGATTTGGCACGCGAAGTTTACATGACGGGAGAAGATCTTACCTTTCGTGGTGTCAATGTCGATTTGCCAGAAGGAATGAAGGGTAAATGCGTCTTCTGGGACGGAAAAGTCCGCACTGAATCAAAACCCTTCCCGATTATTGTTCAGGGTGAAGGAGGTAAGTGCTCACTAGCTCCTCGAGCGAGGCGGCATGGTTTTTATAAACTTGGGAAAATAAGTGGTCTTTTGGACCAATGGAATGATGTTGCTTTCTTTAAGTAATTTTACGCTTTTCCTTAAAGCAACTAATCTAAGGACGCTCCTTGGATTTAAACAGCTTTCTATTACTAGGATTCAGGCACAACCGCGTATCTTACTGCTTTTAAAACGAACTATTCCTTATAGGCACAGACGGAAAGGTCAAGACTATTGTTGAAGCCCTTCCTGGGGAAACGCCAAACCAACTCAAATTCCAGTGCAATGCTTTCGGTGTGTTATTCTTAAACAGTCGTATTCACATTATTGCCATTGGTGGATAGCTTTGTTCATATTAATAACGGGTTGCGGCCAGAATCTGATCATGTGTCATTTTCCGCTTGCCTTCATGAAGACACATATGAGGGTCGACATCTGAAAGACGCCACCGTCTCCTGGTACTTCTCAACTCCCAGCGGCAATGAAGTTCTTCCTGGCCACTTATTCAAGGACGTCAAAAGAGAGGGTAATATGATCGTTATGACTGGTCTTCGGGATGATGTCGACTTCTCGGCTCTAGCTGGTGGTGAATCAGTAGTGGAGGGCCGCTGTATTGCCTTCATGCAGCAAACAAACAAAAACTACCCATCAGAACCATTCCTAACAATCGGCGCCAGAGGTGAAAAGCCTCAGGTGATCGAGAAGCCAAGAATTGAAGGTATTTTTAAACCTATATCTCGCTTAAGACTCGACTGTGATCCGCATTACCGTCTTACTCGTTGTGTGTAGAATCGTACTATTCCTCTTTACCCGATTACTATTTATGGCTTTTAATTCCTTCGGAAGATAAACCCATCATAAACATCGAAGGAGACGACAAAGGCGACGTCCTGGTCGAGGAGGGTAAAGACGTCAGTTTGAAGTGTCGTCTCCAAGGTGAGTCGCTTAGTATACTTTAGAGCCATTCTACTTATCCAATCCTCAACTAATTATCTACTTCTCTGCTCCGCAGGAATTTCTCCTGACTCACCTAAGTTTACTGAGGGGTACACATACCATTGGCAGATCGCTCGAAAGGATGGACGTCCCGTGGACACATCCGTAATTGCTGACACCGTTGAGGTTATTCCCCTCCCAGATGGTGGTCTTGAGCTCCGATTGACGGGTCTTAAAGCGTCCGCTGTTGGTTTGGAGGCCAGGTGCTCTGTCCTCACTGAGACTGATGAGAACAAACACATAATGATGAATTTCCCGAGGGGCGGTGACTCGGTAACCTTCACTGATGGCAAGGCCGATAAACCGCACGAAAAGCCAAAATTCTTTGGCACACCAGACTACGACACAGGTAAGTATTGTTGCCGTTAATTTACGTGACTCTGCTCGTGCCTAGCACTTTATGTCTTGCTTTACTACAGTTCCAGAGAATGATAAAAGAAATAAGTACTTTGTAAAAGTTGACGGACTGGATGACTTGAATCGACTCTCAGAGCCCCTGGACTCAGATAAGACCATGAAAGTGACAATAATGGGTAGGTTCATGTGCGATTTTTCATTATGGCAGAAATCGCTATTATCTTTTCTCGAAGGCAAATACAGTAGCCATTGATAACGGTGACATTAAATGTTGCCATGAGCTTTGGTCTCTTGAGATTCAGTTACTCCGTCTTTTATTCTGCGATCCACTCAAACTAACACGTAACCGATTTGGATAGAGTGATCATTGTCAGAAGTCTTGTGTGTTTCTTTTAGATAAAGACACGGGTGAAGAAGTTCCAGTCGTTGATCCAGCATGGAGGGCGGCTGGTTTGGAAGTTCGATATGCCGATGGCCGACCAGCTCCTTTGAGCCACCTTGCTAAAGAAGTTCACGTTGATTCCAATACTGGAGAGATTAAACTTGTCGGATACAAGTGAGTTGGTGCACCTCTTTAGTTATAAAATATACCCTAATAAGCACTATTACGTGTGGTACCTTGGTAATCTTACTGTGTTCTATTTGTAGAGGTGACTCTGAGCTGGATAAAGGGGGCTACTTGTTCATCCGTGTGATTGCAGAGAAGACCCCAGCTAAAATTGATGACGATACAAAATCGAAGCCTGGACAATTGGGCGATCCTAGCAAGGAGCGTTTCGCTTCTCCGCTTATCCCAGTTGCTCTCTCTGACAGGGAGTCAGGTAGGAGGCGTCTTATCTTCATTGCGTTCAAGTTCAATGTAATATCGTGCTAGTGTAGTAGTACTTTAATTAGTATTGTTGGGAACACTTAATCCCCCTTATTGAGGCCTTGTTGTTCATTGCCAGATGACCGCGAAAAAGTCATAAAAGTGCCATCTTTGGTCCCTATCGTCCATGGTCTCAGCAAATGTCGCACTGTTGCCCTTGAAAGCGGAAAGGATATTACTTTGTCCTGCAAAGCTAGAGGTATGCAAAATTTGTATTGCCACTTTGTTTATCTCTACTTTATGAGCCTAAGTAAGTTTTGCTATGCAAAGTTCACCCACTTATTTAAAGTAGCTTTAAAACTACACCACCGTTCTTGTCACTAAGACTTACTCTCGCTCTCAGGTGTCACCGACGAGAGTGATCTTCTTTTCGCATGGGAGCTGAGAGATGCCCAAGGTCGTCGGGTTCCCATGACCACAATTGCCAAATCCGTTAGTTCTTTGAGAAACCAACTTAGGCTCAGTGGTATGAAGACCTTGGCCGAAGGTGAGAGTCTGCTCGGGAGATGCGTGATTGGCAGGAAGATGGGCAGCTCTGAGAAGTACTATAGCCGAGACTTCCTCGTGGGACCACTCTGCAAACCAGGTAAGACGGTGAGCTGTCATGGAAAGCCTAATAAGGCCTTCAAATAATTTGTCACCTAATGCCAGTTGCAAAGATAGTTGTGCTTGTGCTTTAATTCAAGGTGTTTGAAGGTAAATACCATCAGAATTCGACAGATATGGTTAAATATCCCTCCTTTTCTAGTTGAAGACGAAGTGGCGATGGTAGAAGAGATCCCAAGTAAAGATCCAGAACAACGACGATTCCGTTGTGTAGTAACAAGTAAGAATCTCAACTTTTTTCCTAAACTACATTCATTTTTTAATTCATTGGAACTCATTACTTCCATTGGTTACAGAAAGATCCGATGGCTCTGCGATACCAGGCGCCACCTACAGTTGGGAGTTTGCAAGTCCTTCTGGCGAAACGATTTTGCCTGGTCACCTCTTCGAGAGCGTTGAAGTCTCCGAAGACTCTATTGGAATTGGACAATTCCGAAGTGGTGTCGATTTTTCAGCATATTTTGCTGACAAGAGTGTCAGTCTTATCGAAGGTCGTTGTGTGGCCCTTGTACCTCCTGTCGATGGTAAAGGTGTGCCCAAGAAAATTTTCTCGGATCCTATGGTGCAAGTGTCCAAGGAAGATGAAGATGCCGAACCGGCCTACACGACGAAAGAAGTGATCGAGGGTGAGATTTATTACCCGCGGGAGGTTTAAACCCCTAGTGAATAAGATTAGTTAAGCTATTCGTCCTATTGCAGATGACAAACCTCGAGCTGATGTGGATGGCACTGTGGATAACAGGGTGATCGCAAAACCGGATGATAGTATTACACTCAAATGCGTTGGAGTCGGTGAGTGGATTTTTCGCTTTTGCTTTTTCGTGCCTGAGAAATGGCACATTTTAGCGACCCAGAGAACCGTGTGATTGAACGGAAAAGGAAACGTGCAATAATATGAAAATTATATCAACATCACGTGGTTACTCTTATTAACCGATTTCATTTTTACCATGCAGACGATCAGACGGGGGCTAAACTAGGCAATGTTGACCACCTATGGGAGGTACAGACGAAGGATGGTCGACCGGTAGACACCAGCGTACTGGCTGAAAAGGTGGTGTTGACGCCGGCAATTGATGGATCAGGCTATGAGCTGCGACTCATCAAAATACGCCCAACTGCCAGAGGACTTCTTTTGAGGTGTAATCTCAGAGAATCACGTGACAGGGCTGATAGCCCCAAAGATCAGGCTACTGGAGATTTAATTGACGTTGTCGTTGAAAGCGATCCTGACAAACCTGAGCCTGCTGTCGGAAAACTGGATGACATCGTTCCAAGTATGTGGTTTTTCAGTCCTAATCGCTGAAAACCTCGAGCTGAATATAATGGCGCTTCTTTTTTTCAGTACCCGATAGCGATTCAAGAAAATCATTCCGAGTTAAAGTTAGTGGCCTTGACCCTGATGGGAACTTAGCTGGACCTGAAAATGGTACCCTCATACTGAAAGCAGAGCTAATCGGTTAGTTATGATGAAGACTATTCTGAAAATTAATCAAACTTATCAGTTTTAATAAACGACTATTTTAAAATGCAGATGAATTCACGAATGAGAAAGCGGGTATTCCTGAGGGTGGTGACATTATCTTCGGTTTGGAAGTTACTCAAGCCGATGGAAGGCCAGCTCCATTAAACCGTATCGCAAATTCAGTTGAAGTTGACAGCAAATCGGGTGAAATCAGACTGGTTGAGTATCAGGGAGACCGACGCAATTTTGCCGCCAAGGATCTTCGCATGCGGGTTGTGGCTGAAAGAATTGGATTGAAAAAACGCCAGCGATTTGCATCTCCATACTTCTATTCTGTTTTAACCCAAGATGATGGACAGCCCATCAAAGGTTTGTTTTACCTTCTTCATTAAATTTTTGTGAGAGATAGAAATCTACGCAGTACTGTAAATTTTCATTGAAAATATGTGATGGTCGAAATACCCAAGGAATATTTAAAGAAATCGTCAACCTTAATGGTTTCTATAACCACTCATTGTGTCCTCAATGAAAGTGAGCCGTTAATGCAGTTATAAGCATAGCAGTCAGGAGAGCTAGAAGAATAATTTTTTTGAGGTAAAGGGTTAGAAATGTTTTAAATCTGGAACCTGTATGCTGTACGGAAATGCGTCCGACCACCGCTGTGCGGGTTTCTTGACCCGTGATTTGACCAACATCACTAAGGCCATTGGAGAAATCGGGGAAGCAGTAGTACGACCACTATTTCTGAAGAGTCATAGGCTCATTCCATACAATGGAGGCTGAAATCGAGGAGTGTGTTATCACTCCCGTTTGTCTTGTGGAACAACCTTGATCATGTCCGTGTCAAGCTTCACGGGCTGTTCGGTCCTTTACCCACCTTAGCCAACTTGAACTTTTATGAGCTTAAACAGCTCTTTTTATTAATTTAGATGACAGACCAGCTGCAAAGAAGTGGCCAGAACTAACGCCACTAGTCGTTGGGTTGAGTGACTGCCGTAACTTGCCCATTAAAGTTGGTTCTCAAAAGACGCTAATATGTGATGTTTCAAGTAAGATTTCCCACTTTTCGCCTAATTTTTGCCTTCATCGACTAAGGTTTTTGGAGCACACTGCTTGCATTACACATAACAAAGCAAATCTTCACAGTTGTAGTGGATAACTTTGAACTTACTTTAGGTGGCGTTTTTCGTTACCTTTGCCTATTTATCAAAGTTATGTTTGTGGTGATAATCTCAACGTGGATAACAAAGCATTCTCTCTGATGGAATTCAGAAAACTATGCATGTGTATAGTCTTACGAAAATAAACGACGCTCTTGAAAGGAACTAATACCTTTTGAGATCTCCTAACCGAATTTTTATTATCAATGATACCTCTGCGTCTAGGTCCAACTGACGATTTGAGCCAACTGCTCTACGGATGGGAGTTACGAGATGAAAATGCTAACAAATTACCTCTTTCTGGCTCAATCGCTGACTTCGCAAAGCAATCCGGCAACAAGTTGGAGCTTGTTGGACTGCTGGAACCCAGAGTGCGTACTTTTGGTCGCTGTGTTGTGGCTCGACCCGGTAGAACCAGTGCAAAGTACTACAGCGAATACTTCGAGATCGGTGGTACTTGCAAGCCAGGTCGGTGGCAAGCATTTTTAATGGACAAAATCTACCTCGGATGGTTGTTTATGAACTTTATTTCAGGTCCCGAGGAGCTGGTGAAAGTTGACGTCCAGGATATTCCGCAACATGACCCGAAAGAGAAGTCTTTTGAGTGCTTTGCATACGGTGAGCCATAGTTACTTCTGGTGGTAATTAATCATTTACTCTGACAGACAGACAACACTTAGTTTTCGGTGGATCTAGTTACACTATATTTGGCTTCCAAGTATGGTCCTAGGCGATGTTCCATCATCTTCATATATCGGAAGATTTGGTAGTGTATGTCGTTTCAGACCATCGAGGAAGTGCTAACGAGTTGTTCTGACTCTTAACGACTGTATTTTATTTGTTGTAACCATCAGTAACTTTAAGAACGTGCTGCGACATAATTAGTGAGTCAGGATAAATTAGAAATTCTAAAATTTTAACTGTCATTCACCTAAAGATCCCGTGACTGGAGCCCGTTTGGAAAATGCCACCTTCGTTTGGCGATTCCGATCTGTTGACACTGGGGAGATAATCCCACCATCACTGCTCTTCGGCAAGGTTACGACAGAGGGTAATAGGGTGACATTGAGTCGCTTGCGAGTCGATGTCGATCTCGAGGCTCTGGCAGGTTCCAATAAAGTCTACGGTGAATGCATAGCAGACGTTCCCAGAGATCTGGATGGAATTGAAAGAGATACCTACTCCTCTGGTCCCAAATTTTTCATTGAGCGGGAACCTTCGGGTGATATGGAAATTGGCGAGGTTAAGGAACCCGAAAGTAAGTTCAAATAATAAGCAAAAAGCTGGATTTTAATCCAAACATCGCCAGAAATTTGCTTTCGTTTTTTCGTTTGTATAGAAGAAAAGATTAAGTTTGAAATGACGGGAGTTGAAGATGGCAGGGTAATTGCCAACGAGGGTGATAATAAAGTAATCAGCTGTGTGGCTGTTGGTAAGCATTTCCACCTTTTCCATTGATTTTAATAAGAGAAATGATATGACTTCAAATTTGTCCAAACTGCGATTTAGATCCTAAAACAAAGCGTCCGATTGAGGGAATAGCAGCCCAGTGGGTACTTGAGCACAAGGACGGAACTGTAGTTGACACCTCGGCACTCGCCAAATCGGTTAAATCATTACCCCTTCCATCAGGAGCTACTCTTCGTCTGCAGGGCATCTACAAAACTGCTTCTGGACTTCGTGCTAAGTGCGTGGCTGCCAACGTCAATAGGGGTTTGGGTGCAGCTCCCGGCTATGAAGGCGGTCCTCTCGATCCGGGTTCGGAAGTCGATAGCCCTTACATAGATTTCGATGTGAAGCCAACAATTCCCGAGCTAGAGGAGGAAAAGGTCGTGCCTAAGCCTGAATTGTGTAAGCCACTTTGTTTTTTTTTCTGCTTCTGATCGAGAGAACTTCTTTGACATTGGACTTGTTTACTTTTAGTAACTCCAAAAGACTTCAAATTCCTAATCGATGGACTAGACGAAAGTGGAAATCTAGCCATCTCACGTGGAGATGACAAGGTTCTAAGTGTCAGATTAATTGGTAATCCCTTTTTTGATTTTTGTAAGTTATGTGCACATCAGAGTCGGACCCATTCTAATGCGATTCAAACTCTTTAGATCCTGATACTGGTGAAGACCTTCCAAAGGATCCAGATATCAAATATGGCGTTAAACTGATACATGCTGACAAGTCCCCAGCTTCTCTGGGTGCCCTTGCTAAAAGTGTGGAGATGAACTCGGAGAGAGGAGAGCTTAAAGTAGAGCGCTATCAAGGCGATGCTCTTAGCGACAAGGCCAATGATCTTTTCCTAGTATTCACGGTGGAGCGGCCGTCTCCTTCAGGTGACGGTACGGTTGAGAAGTTCGCCTCCCAATCGATTCCAGTAAAAACGCTAGACAGAGCTGGTGAACCACTTCCTGGTCAGCACCAGACTACAAAGCTTTGAAAATTATTCTTTAAGATTTTGTTGAAATTTCAATTACTTTTTCATCGTTGCAGATCACCGAAAACCTGCCCTCCGCCTTCCTGATCTCACACCCCTTGTCCTAGGCCTGAGCAAGTGTGGTAACCTTGAGTACAATAAAGGCGACAATGCTACCCTGAAATGCAAAGCCAGAGGTGAAACAAATAAATCTCAGATGATATTTATTGAATGCTTTGGTGGCTACTGCACTATCCTAATTCAGGAAAACATTTCAAGTTGTACATGTAGCTTTAGTGACCACCTCGAGTTGTTTTTCATGCGCTCTAACCGATGCTTTGACAATTTATCCTTAAGCCGTATTACCTGTAATTTTGAAATTTTGACTGCTTAAATGACTCGCTTATGTGGCTAGGTCTGGCGGAAGACGACGACAATTTGGTTTACGCCTGGGAGGTAATTAAACCAGGTGGAGACAAAATTTCAATGGCTGGCACTTTGGCTAAATCTGTGGAACAGGAAGGATCGAAACTGCGTTTGATAAATATGCTACCTCAGAAGGATATGCTCTTTGGTCGCTGTCTGATTGCTCGCAAGGCTGGCAACAGAGCTCTTTACGGTAGCTACTACTTCCGTATTGGCGGCGAATGCAAACAAAGTACGTTTGAATTTAACCCTTTATTTGACTTTATTGAATTGCTGGAGATAATCAAGACCATTTGCTAAACATGTGCCATGATATGAGGATTTGTTTAGACTGTAAATTCAATACGTAAGTGGTTTTATAATTTGATCTGAATTTAGGCTTTGTGAAACAACTAATGGCCATAATTCTTTGTGTTTATTTGGATTGCGTGACCTTGTGACCCAATATAAAAACCTGTTCTGGGTTTTTAACCTTTGCAGAGGGTAAAACCATTCTAGAGGTTGATGAGGTCCCAACGCTTTCTTCTCATGAACGCAAATTCAAGTGCAAATCTATTGGTAAGTTATACGTGGTGTCGTAATGCATAACTAGTTTCGATTTCATTCTACAATTCACACAATAAGTGTTTAATAAGTTATTTTAACGAGAAGAATCGTATGAACATGAGTTTATGATTTCAACTGTCTATCGATGCCAGATACCGACACCGGCAGACCGATTCAAGCTGGAAACTTTATATGGGAATTTATGACCTCCTCCGGTGAAGTCATTCTCCCAAGCCACATCTTCTCCAAAGTAGAGATCGATGGCGATACTATTCAGCTTAGCAGACCAATTCCCGATGTTGATTTGTCGAAGTTCTTGGGGCCAAACGATGGCAAATTCATTATGGGAAGGTGTCGTTTGATCAAGTCAGAGGATGATGTAGAGCAACCATTTGTTCCACCCCCAGATCCCTTCATTGTCATCAGTCAAGTCAAAGATGGTGATGATAAAGGAAAGATTAATATCCTGGAGACTGTGGATGTAAAAGGTGAATTTTTCCCTACTCATATCCTTAAAATCAGTTCAATTACATACAATAAAGTTGTCAACTTATTTTTATTGGCTGGCTAGTTATAAGCCTTATGAGAGCGATTGTATCACTATAGACGATAAACCAGACGTTATCGTAAAGGACGCAGCTGACAATCGGGTGGATCGGGACGAAAACGATTCAGTGATCCTCACCTGTGATGCTCAAGGTGAGCTTTAGAATGGCTTTTCCACTGATCCCATTTGTATGTCTTTAAGTAGCAAGCAACTGCTAGAATTGAGTAGAGGTGATTGTGGTCCTGTCTTAAAGTCACTGACGGACTATTTGTGCTGTAATGGGAATGCGGCATATTGCTGTGTATGAAGAAACCTCAGTGAAAAGCATGATAAGTTATAAGTTTAAACAATTGTGCTTTGCATTGCAAATTCCAGAATGCCATTGGATAAATCAAGTACTAACTGCATAGGTGGGGGAAGTTAGAGACTCATCTGGTTTTGTTGTCTGCTGCAGACAAGTTTTCTGGGGGCAAGGTAGATGGCTTGACGTACGCCTGGGAGATCCGCACAAAAGACAATCGTCCAGTGGACACTAGTGCTCTGGCTGATAGGGTTGAACTTTTGCCAACTGGTGAAATCAAACTCACCGGTCTCAAACAATCCGCTGCCGGTCTTCGTGCTCGTTGTGTCCTCATCAACGACACCTCTGTGGAGGAGGAAGACAGAAAAGACCAAGGCGTGCTCTCACCTGGCGAAATGAAGCCGGGAGCATTTATTGATTTCAACGTCAGGCCTGATCCGGGCAGTGACATCGTGTTCAATGACATGAGCTCTCTTGGTACGTCGATGTTTACCGTATCGGTAAACCTATCATGCATACTAAAGATACTACCACTCATTTATCAATGCTTCAACTAAGTGGATTGAAGGACTTCTTAACATAGGGCATTCGGATACCGCTAATAAGGAGGGAATCATTTTCATGAGGCAATTTCACAGTGTGGACGCCCTTTCAAATGGCACAGCATTACTCAAGACGAATTCTACCAAAATTCTGTGGTGTGAATTTCATGGCCAGTTCGAAAGTCAAATACCATGCTGTCCAATGCACCTTTCAGTTCAGTGCTTAACCTTCCATTAATTTTTTTACTCAGATATCGATAAGTCACATCCGCCGAAGTTCAAAGTTCAAGTTGAGGGGCTCGATAGTGATGATGCCTTATCCGCGAAGGAGGGCGACGAGGTCGTAATCATAGGAAAGCTTGTCAGTAAGTACTGGTTGTGCCGCCTTTTTGTTCCAAACTATAATATAAACTGAGTAGAACAGTACATCGGAAAATATCATTCATGGGATATTGTATGGTAATAGTTAGATTTATATGACTTGCTGCTTAAACTCATTGAGCAGTAAAGATTGGGTCCAAATTTACTGGATGAAAGTGTCTAATCAAATATTTTTTACAAAGGTACCTTGTGATCACTGTTATTTTTAGAAGTAACAGTATTATTAATAAAAACAAGCTCAAAGTAATTTATGGAATACAACTGTTTCAGACACCGAAACCGGTGAAGACGAGACAGAGAAGGTGAGGTTCGGCATTGAAACAAGCTACTCCGATGGAAGCCCAGCCCCATTGGGCCTTCTTGGCGACGCTATTACAGCTGATTCAAAAATTGGTGAGGTTAAAGTGAGCTACTTCAAAGGAGACCGCCTGGTACCACAGAGAGGCAGTTTGCGCGTCCGCGTCGTCGCTGAAAGGATTGCCGAGTCGGGTGAACCTCCCAAACCAAAGATCGAGCGCTACGCCTCCAATTACATTCCACTAGTTACCCTCGACCAAGACGGCGCTCCAATCAAAGGTGAAATGCAAAAATTAAAAATAAGGTCATCAAGCAAACAAGCATGTTTTGACAAATAATAGTCCATATCCTTGTAGACAGTAGACCTACCCCTGAAGAACTTGATCCTATTTCACCAACAATCGAGGGACTAAGTCCTTGTGGCAATCTCATCCTTCAAGAAGGCTATCCTGCATCTGTTTACTGCAAGGCGACCGGTTAGTTTTCTCTTCTTCGTTCCTCTTCATGCATCAGCAAGTAATTTATAAATCTTTTCAAAATGCACTTTGAAGACGAACCCCAAAAAGCGAACCAATTTGTCTATGGTTGGGAAATCTTCACTACCAGAGGTGTCCCCATCCCTCTTGCGGGTGTGATATCTAGCTCCGCTGTGGTTGAAGGATCCGCGCTGCATCTGACCGACGCCAAAGATCCAGTGAATCCAGTTTATGGAAGATGTGTTGTTTCAAGAAAAGCAGGTGATGATACCCGGTACTTCAGTCCTCTGTTCCAAGTTGGCGGAAAATGTGGTGAAGGTGCGTTTTCCTCCTATCCACTATCTTCTTTAATTCCCTTTCTTTGAGCGTCACATCTTATAGTTTGGTCCTACAGATACCAATTCATCTTCAAAATTTAGGGGCATATTATAAAGTCGTAATAGCTTGTCGGTTAACATTTACGGAAATTTTCAGAAACATTTTAGTTGTTACAGCATCAATGGTGGGTAAATGGCCTTTATTCTTTTCTTCAAAAGCTGAACCAATAACAACAACAACAACCACACCTGCACCGATGAAGAACGTAACAACGCACCCTGAAGAAGAAGAAGGAGGGACAAACTTTACTGGCATGACCTCTGACATGTGGAGAAAGATCCGCTTCCAGTTGACCGGCATCAATCCAGATCGAATTGTGTTGGCTAGGCCAGGAGATAATGCAACTCTGAGCTGTAATGCATATGGTGAGCGCTTTATCAACTTACCAGTGCTGATTTTTCATTTGGTGAGCCGGCATAATCGTTCTAATTTTTTCTACGCTTAGATGCTGAGACGAATGAGGCGCTCTCCGATGCTACCATTAGTTGGGAATTCAGTGATCTTGAACAGAACACAATAAGTCCGATGCGCATCGCTAACAAGGTTGCTGTTCGGGGGAAAAATACTATTGACTTCACTGGCTTGCGCAAAGAACCGAAAGCCGGTGGAAGATGCCTAATCACTCTTGAAGATAAGGCCACAATCAGCACACCTTTCTTCTACTTCCATGTAACCGATGATGACAAAGAAGGCAAGGCTTCCCTGGTTAAAAATAATTTGAATCCTCTTTTTGAAGGTCTTTTTTTCTAAATTATCTTATGACGTGCCCACTGACAAGTTTATCGTTTGCCCCGTTGTAAAGTAGGTTGGAATTTGCTTCACGAAGTGTCCCTTGCTATAGCTTACTAAATTGCATTTCAAATGCATACCGCGATGGCACTTCATTATATCATTCAGTTTTACCATCTATGTATCGACAAGGGCAGACATTCACAGTTTATCTGAGTTTGCACCCGAAGCTATGTATCTCAATCTCTTCTGATGAATTTAAAATTTTACTTACAACAGTGCCAATGGATAGGCTTCTCGACGGTGAATTGCCTGTGGAAGTGCTAGTAGAAGGTCTCAACGAGCATGGTCAAATTTCCGTTAAGCAAATCGGTGATGATGCACAGCTAACTTGCAAGGCAATCAAAAAAGACACAAATGAAATCCTCACTGAAGACGTTCGTTTCGGTTGGGAGTGGCGCTACCTGGACAACGACCCAGCCATGACAAGCAACGTAGCCGTGGGTATCAAAACTGATGGCGATAGCATGGAATTGCGTGGTATTCGGGCTCCTGAAGGTCTTGGTGGCAGAGGCATCAAGGGACGCTGCGTTCTGCACATCCCGGCTAAGAAGATCGATCCAGAAGCCACTGATGGAGACAGAGAACGTAAATTCACTTCACAGTACTTCATGGTTGTGGTCGATCGCGTACCGGTGACCATTCAGCCGCCCATTCCTGGGCACGCAATCGGTAAGTAGTGATCTCTTACCTTGTGGTCCCAGACAGTAGTTGTAACATAAAGTATCAACTTATGTTTTGATTTCAGATGGTGTCACTGTGGAGATCGAAGGGGCAGTAGACGGAGAGCTAAAGGCTAGTCAAGGCAGCGATGCTAAGCTTGATTGTGTTGTCAAGAGTAAGTTTTAAGCAGTTAAGTATCTTACTGAGATTATTGGCGATTCCGCATAACTGATTGATATTTTACAGACGCCACCAGTGGAAAGCCAATCTCGGCAGCTCTATATGCCATAGTCTATGGATGGGAGTTCAGAGATGCCTCAAGCAATCCTGTAGACAGCAGTTTCTTTGCAAATGCTGTGAATATTGAGCCACACGGAAGTCTGCGACTTTCTGGATTGTCAGCACCCCCAACAGGTCGTTTCCCAATGCGGATTCGGTGCTATGCTACAATTGCTCGTCGTTTACCAACTGGGGATAGAGAAATTCCACAGCCTCGCTACTACACTTCCGACTACGTTGGCCTTTTGATAGTCAGGAACGATGGAACCGTTACAGCGCCCGAACCTGGTCAGCCCGAACCCGATTGTAAGTCAGGCGTTGCCTTGGATAGAGCGGAAGCGCGCAGTCGTAGTTCTAAGTTCCAGCTTCATTTTAGTGCAAGGCGACCGTGTTGATGTCTACGTGAAGGGGCTACACCCGAGTGGAGATTTGAAGAGCATGCCTGGAGAAGATGTTGAACTGTTGTGCGTCGCCATAGGTAATGATGAATGCTTCATATTCATTCGTCAATCATGAATACTTACTCTTATTCATCCCTTCCATTTCATAAGACAAAAAGGCGAACCAAGAGATAACAAGCGATCAAGGGATATATGACTGGAGTCTCCTACGTCCGAATGGTCTGAAGCTCTCCAATGGTCAGTTGGCCAAGGAAGCTGTCTTTGATGGACCCCGACTGGCGCTGAAACACGTGCGATTGTTGGGTCCTGCGATGGCTGGGTCTATGGGCCGTTGTGAGGTCTTTTACAACGGGCAGACGTACTTTTCACCATTCTTTAAACTTGACTTTACTCCCAAACATCCTGTGGAACAAATTGAAGGTGAGTCATTTCAAGTTCCATTCATCAAACTCCAGAGAATAGTGCGCTGCGACCATACCCACTATTTTATTTGACTGCTGTGTTGGAGTGGCATGTTGTACGCTCACATAGAAATGGTGGTGTAAATAAAGGTATTTAATGGGAATTTTCCTTTCATTCAGGTGATGGCCTACTCGTGGTCGACATCGATGGGGCCAACAAAGCTCTAGGTATCATAGAGCTAACTTCAGATGAAAAGACACTTCAATGCTTTGCAGTTGGTGAGTTACTCGTCCACCTTAATTCTCATAGCAGAGATAAAAGTTGTCAAAGTCATCGTTATTCAAAGTCCTTCTTCTCCACAAATCATTTTGAAGAGGTTGAAACAGATACATTTACAAGTATCTAAAGTCATCCAGAACATGAGTTTTAATGTGATCGTCTCAATGCCTAAATTCATCATATTAGTTAGGACCCTAACTGTTATTCGTTTAATGTAGATTCGAAGACTCGGAAACCCGAGACTGACGTTGCTTATGACTGGGAGTACTATATGAGCCTTGGAAACGGTCTTACCGAGGTTTCTGACGTGATGGATCCAGAGCGCGTAGAAACCTTCAAAGAGGGCCTCGATGGAAAACTCACTATTAAGGGGACAGACAACCAGGACGTTGCGAAGGACAGAGTGACGCGCTTACGATGTCGAGTTACGAAGGATGGAGCCAGCTACACGTCATCTTACTATAGCATCAGACTAGCAGGCGAAAAAGTCGGTATTGAAGAGCCGGGTGCGTGGAAAATTCGGTCTCCTTTCCACCATGTACTATCCCATCCTGTTCAGCGAGGCATCAATGAGAGTTAGAAAATTTTCCAGAAATCAGCAATATTTTTGCCAAAGCTACCCTTAAATTCCCTTTTTTAATGACGAGTATTAGAAAGAGTCAGATTGATTTCCATTGTCTATCAGATCTCGTTATCAAACTGCCGAGCCGCTGTTTGATAAGACGATTTTCATATTCTCAGATGAATTGTCAGTAATTTTAAAATTTTCCGATAAATAGATTTGATGCCACAACAGCAAATAAGGGATTATTTTAATACTTTTGATTTATAGAAGAGAAACCAATTCCAAGGTACTGGGCTCGGATTACTGGCCTTGATGACAAAGGACGTGTATCGGCTAACCCAGGAGATACAGTTCGACTGGGCTGCCAGGCTATAGGTATACTTATTCTTCAAACTCTAGTGGCAACTTATTAGGAGTTTAAAACATTTTCCCTGTATAATCTCTGCGCAATTTGCACGTGGTCTGAAATTAATTTTAGACACTAGAACTGGCAATGAAGTTAAGAATGTGGACTACTTATGGGAAGTGCGCAGTACTGATGGCAGAATGGTTGATGTGGGACAAATTGCATCTGGCGAAGTCAGCTTCGGGGAGAACGAAATAACTATAAAGGAGATAAGACCAAGCTATGGAAATCTGAAGGGACGCTGCATCATCATGGACCGCGCTTCTAAAGAGCAGTTTCAATCGCCCTTCTTCAACTTCGCTGTCCCGCCAACTTTCGAAGTGGAAGACATTGAAAAGCTGCCACCTCTCATAAGGGGTGCTTCTCGTACGTTAAACTTCGTTTACATGGTAAAATGCCTCCAAGGCTGTCAAAGCGTCAAGTTTTTGTTTTGAATAAGTGGAGCATAAGTTACTAATGACTAAAATAAAACCATTGAGCAGATTGACGTAAATTTTTTTTCTCCCCCAGGTCAAGACGATCGTATGAAGGTATGGGTGACGGAATTAAATATGCTTGGAAACCTCAACAGAATGGTCGGGCAGGATGCTTCCTTGAGGTGTCACGCTGAGGGTGGGTGCTTTCCTTAATCTCATTGTTTTCTTCAAAAAAAGGCACTTAAAGATTGTAGTTTGCTTTCCTTACCTATATCTTCTTACAGCTCAAGTCGCGAATGCTGAAGTGCTCGGCTACTCTTGGCAATTCATTGACAGGCACGCTCAGCTAATCTCTCCTAGCGTTCTTGCGAAGGAGGTCCAGGCCAAAGATGACGGAACTCTCCAAATGAATGGTCTACGAGCCTACAAGGACCGACAGGGCTACTATTCTATTGGTGGACGCTGTCTTGCACACGTCAAAATAGTCAGCGAAGATGGAAAGGAGGAACAGCTCCGTTTTCCATCCAAATACTTCCAAGTGGTTGTTCGTGATACTGAAGAGCCGGTCCTGCCAAATATTCCTGAAGATTGTAAGTTTTTGAAGATTGTGAGATGCTGTACTGTTCATGTACCTGTAAACATCTGTCTTGATGTTGAAAAGCTTGCATCCTTTACGAGTGGAGGAGTTGTGGTGGTTGTGGACACGGCATTGAAATAATGTCCATTACTTGATGGCTTAAAAGTGCCTTATTTTTAATTTCAGTGCAAGGAGAATTTGTCATTGTTGATGTGGATGGTCTTGATAAACGCGGCAATCTCAAAGCAGAGCCTGGTGATACTGTGACACTCACGTGCAGGGCTGAAGGTAAGATTTCATTCATGGTATTTCCCCGATTTCGCTGTTAAGTGTTTCGCTCACTTATTTATCTGTCGAAATTGACAGGTGCTCTGATCAATAACTACTGTTAACTAAGCAATCCATTGTTATTCTGTCCTAGACATTGAAGCCGATGTGGACGATGTGCCTGGAGTGCAGTCCTGGAAGTTTATCGATTCTCTAGGCCGTGAAGTACCCGCAGAGCGTCTTGCGATGTCTGTGGCAAGAACTGGTCGTCAACTCATCCTGACTCACCTCAGACCAACCACGAAAGACATCATCACCCGCGGCAAATGTGTCATATTCAGTGAGAGAAGGAAGCGATTCTACTCCTCCGTGCCTTTCGAGGTGATAGTCAAGCGACGCGATCTTGACGAGGAGAAGGGTAAGTCAAGGTCATAAACTTTGTATTTGAAGGTTCTCAGAAATTGACGACTTGCATGAATAGAGCACAACGATTCACTTATGCCTTGCGCACTGGTAGGGTAATGGAAGCTAAGTGCGAATCATGAATATTTCACTATCCTTCAAATCCGACTTTCTTCACGATTAAATTGCTTCTGATTTTAGCTTGAACAGTAGTACCTTTGTTGTCATTCAGTCCTGCTTTATCAGTTGTCCAGGCTATTCACAACCTCTCATCGCGGGGAAAGTTTTCATGCTGTAGAACTTTATTTTATTCTGCCATTTTCAAAGTGCTGCAATCAGTTCTTTTGTGGCCGATTCCCGGTCTTCTGATTGCCCTCTAGATCCATTATTTGTCAAAAGTTGAGTGTCACTCTTCATCCCTGCGTTCCTACTCCTTTAGAAGGTGACGAGGTGGTCGTTGAAGTGTCTGGAGACATCGCTGACAATGTGTTTACGGGTTCTAAGGGCGGCGATGGCAAATTCTACTGCTCTGCTAAGTGTGAGTTAAGTTGTGTCATTTTTGACGCAAATAGGTGGCTGTGACAATGTCTGTTTTTAATATTGAAGGGGTGACAGGTATTAACTTTTTGCTCGTGCCTTCCACTTATACCAAGTGTGTCAAACTTCAAGCTTTTATTCATACTCTAAATTTATATAGAAATCGTTGTAAATCACAACCATTTGAAGAACCCTTTAAAGAGATTCCTGAGTTAACTTTGCATTTGTCGGTGGAATGTGTAAAACTTCTGGTCTTCTGACTTTTTACCATAGACGTGAAAACAGACGAGGCAATTTCTCCCGAAGAAGCCCAATACGCATGGGAATTCGAGATCAACGGTCGACTGGAGCTGCTGGATAGTGTAGCGGGAGATGTGGCTGCAAAGACAACACAATCCACAGATCCTAATAAGCCACAATCTGCTATGCTCCAGCTCAATGGCCTTGGCACCTCCACTAAATGGGCAAGGGCACGCTGTAGTGTCACTGTGACCGAACAACCCGAAGGAGGCGCGCCTGTCAGCAAAACCTACTATTCGCCTTTCTTCACTTCAGGTGAAGCCTTCGACTCCACGACTCCAGATGGATATATCATCACAGGTGAGGTTGCTACAGCGATTTCACAGGGATAGAAGACGTGCAGTAGGTACACTAGGCGATTATGGAACCGTAGAAGTAAAGCAGCATATCTGATCGTCTCAAATGTCTCAGTTGATAGCAGTACTCGACTCTTACCGACAACTATGGGGAACTTCTTTTTGATCGGGCCAATGCTTTCTGTTCAGATCCGGATATTTCCATTCGTGTGCTCGGTCTTGACAGCTACGACACTGTGATAGCAAATGTTGGTGACGATAAAACACTCAGGTGTTCAGCGATAGGTAAGTTGGCTCTCCTTTCCTCAACGCTTAATTATCACGTCCATCAGAAGCCTCGTAACTTCTTCCCTTTTTCCTTCCTTGGCATTAGATATGACCACTGGTCTGCCCATCGAAGGTGTACGGTTTACTTGGGACCTTCGAACCGTGGATAACCAGCCATTAACCACCAACAGACTAGCAGAACAGGTTCGCGCTGTGGACGGAGAGCTGCAGCTTTATGGACTGAAAGAATCGGGCAAATTTGCAAGGGTGCGTTGTCTCGCCACCCTGCCGTCCAAAGACGTTCCACAGGAAGGCGAACCGAAAAAGAAGCTTCCTTTCCATGCCTCGCCCGTTGTCAAATTCCGGGTCACCCTGAAAGAAGGCGAATTTGTGCCTACGGAACTGAAAGGTGGTAACATTTTCGCGTTAGAGTAGCAATTATTTGCATTCCGTCTAATCTCCTATGCGCTTTAAGGGACATAACAACTCCGATGTTTAAAAAATTTACAACGAGCGGGATCTTGTTAATCGCTTTGGTTTTGTTTTAGACATATCGAACTTGAAGGTTGAAGTGCATGGGATCTCACCTTCGGGAACTCTAACTGATGTCGATGGAAATAACAGAACCCTTGACTGCGTAGTGACGGGTATGTTTTGTAATGTCAGCGCGATCAATGGTATACTTGCTGATGCCTCATTGAATAATTTTTTGTCCATCAGACAAGTGGATGGGCGCTCCCATTGTCGAAGGCATCTCAGTTGGTTGGAATTTGGCCACGGGTCCAGACAACCAGCCATTCGAGCTATCCCGTCTCGCTGACAATGTTGAGTTTGATGGATCCAAGTTGATCTTGACTGGACTCCGTAAAACTGCCAAGTATTCGGGCGGTCTGCGTGGTCAGTGCATTGTCTCCGCTGAAGGCGGTGACACTCTTGATGTACCAGTGGTAAAATCCGACGTCTTTGCAATCCATATTTTGCCAAAGCCTTCGGTTGACCTGGAAGAGCCAGAGACACCTGAAGAAGACAAGGAGAAGGGACTTCCTGATACATGGCTTCCTGGACCTGGTGCGTTTGTAGCAGCACCAAAAGCTATTTGCTTTGAGCAGTTTTCTAACCACTTCTTTATTACAGAACCCAAAGATGCAGTTGTTGTGATCATTCACGACTTAAACCGTGATGGAGAATTCGAACGCAAGGTTGGCGCGGATGCAACGCTGACTTGTGTGGCACATGGCGAGTTAATGTTCACTAGTTTCGGTTGGGATAGCGCTGCTACCTTTTGTGAAAAAAAAACATTCTCTCGCTTTTGATATTTCTTGCTCCCTCATCTCATTTGTGGCTCATTACTAGTCCGATTTATTTCCTTGAAAATCAAATACTCTTGCGGCTTATCTATTCCCTTTTTATTTGGAATAATGCAATGAGTTAACTGCGACATTTTCTAACCCTCCTCCTCCTAGACACGAAAACCCAGCAGCAGCTGAAGGTAGGCAGTCCAGATGACAGAATATCGCTACGCTTTGGTTGGGAACTCCGCGATAGGAAGACTGGAGAAGAGGTAGAGCATATCATCTTCCACCCAAGTGTGATAAGTGTATCATGTTTTTAAATAACCATGGCGTGCGATGTGGTGCTTGCATTATCGTCATTTCATTTTTTCACCACTGTCCTTGTCCAACATGTAGTTGAGCTTCAACCAACTGGCATCTGGTCAAGTGACCATGACCCAGACATCTCAGGGTGTGGACGCACCAGACTCCAGTGCAGCCAGCCGCCTGTATTTGGAGGGCCTTCTCTCGACCGCTGGAAGGTCCCTCCATGGTCGCTGCACTGTCAGTCTAAATGGTCAGCGCTACCACTCCGCCTACTTCCCCATTTCAATCGGCGGCAAGAGGGTTCCTGGAAGCGTTGTTACTGTTGATGACATTCCTGGATACTACGGTACGTGTTTTTAACAAAGAGGAGATGGCGTAGAGACCTGAGAATAATTTTTATAAGCCAGTTTTCGGCACACTTTATAGAGAGTGACAATGCTGTCACCGTAGTTGTTTCACCACTGGACGTCGATGGAGGAAAGGTTGTGTACAGTGGTGATGACGCAACTCTAACATGTACTGCGATGAGTAAGTTCATCAATTACACAACTTGTTAAATTTGGTTACATTGATGTGAATCCATGACTATTCGCATAATTTCAGATTCCAAATCAAAGATTCCACTTCCTGAGAAGTCGGTGTTCTACGGGTGGCGATTAGTAAATGCTGAAGGTCACGAGTTGCCTCCAGAACGTTTAGCATCAATTCGAGCTGAGGGAGACACATTGACTTTGACCAAGGTCTCGTACAAAGTTGGTGAAGGTGGCGTTCTGGAGCCCATCTATGGTTGGTGTGTTGCGGGAGTAAAACGGGCCACCGGCTTGTCGGGATTGCAGCACTACCGATCAGACACATTCATTATCCACCCGAATGGTAAAGGTGCTGTCGAACCTTCGGCCCTTGACAGACCCGGTATGTTTCATAACATGCTTTTTTCCAACAACCAGGGAAAAAATATGCATTGGGTGTTTTTTTTTGCAGAACTTACGGTTAGTGTAACCAATATTGGTGGAGATGAGGACTTCCTCGTTCGTCCAGGAGAAGACGTAGAAATGGTAGCAACAGTGACAGGTAATTAAGCACAATAACTAGCTGGAAATTCTTCATTCATGAATTGCACTCTAAACCTTGATCAACTTCTTTTTCAAGACGCGAAAACTGGCGACACAGTGACATCAAAAGACTTGAAAATCGGCTGGGAGTGGACAGATGTGAGCGGAATGCGGCCGATAAGTTTGGGCGAATTCGCTGCTGGTGGAGAAGAGCTAAAGTCTGAAGGCTCATACAATGCATACGATGTGCGACTTCCGCAGCCCGTGCGTGGACGCGCTGTCGTAACGTACAGCAAGCCTGAAGAGGGCCGCAAGTGGCACTACACATCACCATACTTCTTCCTCTCTCCTGACAGTGAATACGTTCCAGCAGAAGGAGAAAAACCATTTAGAGAAATTCCTTTTGATGAAGGTAATCCCCATCTGCTCTATTCTCTTTACGATGCGATGAAGTCAAGTAGTAGAAAATGCTTCGTTGCCTCTTAATGATAGGAATTTAACCATTAACTTGTCCTTGGGAATCTAATGATCAGAAGACCACCTTCTTCGTCAAATCCCATTGTCATTGACTGTGTGACTAAGTGAATAAGCAGTTCTTTGCATAGCCACACTTGAGTTGCCTCAGCATACGTTCTCGAACGAAGCAACTGCCCTATCAGCTTAAAAGCTAACCCCATGGAACCTGCTCCTGACAGAACCTAAACGATTCTGATGCGTCTGAGGCTACCACTAGTGTAGGAGTCGAGTTTGACCCTAATGTGTTAATTCGTAATGAATGGGGATGGTGTTTAAGTGTGAAGAAAAAATTGTAGTCTCAGGGGACCCTCGTGGAAGCCAGGCTGTGGGGGCCTGTGAGGCCCTGCTCAATTCTTGGAAAATTTGACAGTCTTTAGTGCATAGGATCGATTTGTCTACGCTGGGAGATTTTAGACAAATTATTGTGAATTTGAGTTTCATTTTCGCTTAATTTCACCTTCTTTTGCACACTTTTCCTGGTCTTGAGATTATTTTCATTTACTGATCTTCCTTGAATCCAGCTGATGACAACGATGTTCTACTCACAATCACTGGACTGAACGACAGGGGCCAATTTGTTGTTCCCATTGAAGGCAAAGGCGAAATCACTGTTTCTGCCACTGGTGAGCTTTTGATGGCAATAAATTTTTTACCTACAGATCGAGAGCAATTTGTTTTCTGGACAGACTCTTATCTTGTCTGTCCTTATTTCCATCACTTCCTGCTTTCCACCGGCGTTACTTAGACACTGGTCACTGTCCTTGGCAAACGCAGTTTGATAATGCAGGAGCGTTTCTTTCTAGACGCAGCTACGGGGAAAGTTTTAACGGAGGATACGGAACCCGCGTTAGTGGGTTACGGCTGGGATGTGGTACATCCCAACGCTCTCCCAACTCACAGTGGTGACTTGGCCGATTCTGTCACGATGGACGCGAAATCAGGCAAGCTTACCATGACCAATCTGCAGCCGGGTGGACAGCAGGCACTGGTACGAATGACCGCTTTGGTTGAGGTCAAGAAAGGCGAGGGGGAGGAGGCCATCATCCTGCGCAAGCGCTACAAGTCCAATCCCATACCTGTCCTCTCTGAGGCTGACACATGGCCCGATGATTCTGCAATGGATTGTGAGTCTTGCATATTTTCAATACGCTGGACTTTCATGGAGTAAGCTTGTATGCATTTGTTAAAAGGTGTATTTTTAGTCTTTAGCAATAAACCTATCCCTAATTTCCCAAAGGTGACTTAAATATGGATGACCGTTGCTGGTAGAAATTTTCTACAAAAACTCTTGAATTTATTTATTTTAGTGACTGGAAAGATGGTCACTGTCACGATTGAAGGGTTAGATGAAAACGGCGACCTTGTTGTGAATCCTGGTGAAAATGTGAAACTGAGAGCTGTCGCCAAAGGCAAGTTTCATCCCATTATCCTGACACCCTCATTTTTAGGGAAGGCCCTGTGAAGCCAATTATTTGATCTGTTCATTAGCGAACTGTTACTCATTCGTAGCCTCTAGGTCCATTCTGAAAACGTTACAAGATTTACGAGTCTGGAGGGAGGTCTACTGTTTGTGGTTAAAAGGTCCTCCAGTTGTGAGGCCCCATAAACAGCCATTCACATCGTGTCGCTCGGTCGTGTAGTAACCGCCCGCGACATTTCACCATTTTGTAATTGGCTAAGGTTTTCGGCACTGTTGTAAACATCCCATGTGAACAAACATAATCTTACTAGAATCGTCTGAATTCCCTCAAGAAGCAGATGTTCTATCACTATGTTTTGAATTGCCTTGTTTAGATGCCTCGGGAGCTGATCCAAAAGTGAGCGGCTACTCGTGGATGTTTGCTGACCGCAAAGGCTATCCAGTGGCGCCTTCACTGATTGCGAAGAGCGTCGAGGAGGGTGCAGATGGCAGTCTCCAACTCTCTGTCATTCAACCCTCTGCAATGGCTGACGGTGTGCGTGGACGCTCGCGCGTGGCTGTGGAGCGTGAGGGTGGCGAGGGTCCTCAGTACTACGAGTCGCCCTGGTTCATTTTCAAGTCGCCGACTGAAGAGAAAATCGGTACAACTGATGGTCCCAGTGGCATCCCCGATGAACAGGGTACGATCAACTATCTATCTGTTTCCCATAAGAGAAGTCTTAGTAAACCGGCCTGTTTTACTTTTGAGGCAGTTGAATGAACTAATATATTGACTTCTGGATTTTTAGAATATGGCTTCACTCTGAAAATAAAGTCGAATACCAGCGTTATCTATCCCAGCAAGGAGGGCGACATCGTGATGGCGCGACCTCATCTCCCACTTGAGGTGAGTTGTTCTATTACTTGGTTGAGGCTCTCAACTCATCATTTTCATTAATTAAATTAGTGGAAGCGACTAGTCTAGTCTGCGCAGTTTCATTTCCTTATAAAATTGTCATTCCAAATAGAAATCACAGAATGAGCTTCTTAAGTGATGTAGGTTCTTATAAGTAAAACAGCCTTTTCCTGTCCATGAGGACTTCCTAAGGTGTTTATTTGATTTAGTTGTACTGTGTGGTCGAGTTTGCGGAAGGTGTTACCCCACGTTTGTCGGAGACCGGTACACCGATTCCGCAACTCTCGTGGTATTATCGACGTCCAGAGATACCCGGTGACGTTCCAATTCCAGCAGAGCTTTATCGCGTGGATTCAGGCAAATTGGAGACTCTGCTCATCAGTGAGATCGGCGATCGTGTTATTTGTATCTCCTCCGATCTCTATGACTTCCGCGATGATCTTGCTGAGTTCCAATGTCATGCCATGGATGGTGACAAGACACTGGCGAAGCAGACTGTTTTCATCAATCGTAAGTGTGTCATGACAAATGCAATTGTTATTTGGTTGGGTTACCTTAAAATCAGGGAGTTAGATCTTCTAGTCTCCTCTTTTGTTATGTTTTCCAGCGGAGAAACTTGATGTCAGTTATTTTCGGATGAATTGAACCCATTTATTCCAAACGCCGCTCCATTGTCATGGTGCAGCATTTGAATTTGGGGTTAATACTGAGCGGTTGGCATTTTGGTAGCCCATCTACTGTGATATCTCAGACAGAAGCCTTCTTTTAAAAGTTAGTGAGAGTGGTCATATTCTGCTTCAATGAAAATATCGCGTCAGACCGCTGCAACCTTCAAACTAACCCCGGAGACGTCATCTGAAATGTGGATCTGGAAGTGACTTCATAACTGTGAAGAGAGGCAGGTAGACTAGTGATCTTAGTGACATGAGGGATGAATCGCGGGAGAGTAAAATCTTATTTATGGTACACCTATTGCTTGATTTTTTCAGGTGTGAAGGAGCGGGTTCGCGTCCAAGTGTTTGATGAGAACTCGCGCACAGCCGTGTATGCATTGGAGAACTCCAAGACAACACTGTCGTGCTACGTTGAAGGTAAGTGTATTCATCCCCCAATACCAGAGGATAAAGTAGTCTACTTGCCGCAGCTTGCTTGAGGTTGAATTTTAAAATTCTTACCTCGCATGGCTGAATAAACGGATAGTCGGGCTGTACCGATTAGTCTGTTCTGGAGCATTGCTTGATCCTCCTTCAGAAAGTTCAGTTTATTGAAATACAGTTAACAGGATCATCCCTCACATGCTTTATCAACCACTTATTCCATATAGATGAAATTCACGGTGGTCGAGTAGATCCTCTCAGCTACAAGTGGGAGATCAAGCGTCCGCAACAGGGCTGGGACGAGAGTATTGAGTCAGGTAAACTGGCCACTACGGTTGAGGGAGTGAATGCCAAAGATCTCGTCCTGGACGGTCTCCTTGTTTCTGACCCGGATCAACTTTCAACGTCCTACCAGCTTCGTTGTGTCGCCCAGTACAATGAAACCTACTCCGTTGTGTCAAGGGGCTTCGCTGTTAATGTCCACCGTAAGTGGTCAAATGAAGCTTGAATTGATAGGCTGCTTGGTATCTTGTAGGATTTTGCTAACATTCGAATTGACAATTGGAAACGAGCAAACTAGTTGAACTTTAACTTCTAGGAACTCCCGAATTGAAGTCAATCCGATTGGTGCGTGAAAAACCAGAGCACCAAGAACTACCAAGCGAGCCTGCAAGGGACATATATGACGCCGGTAGTGATTACCTCGTGTCATGCAAACCCGAATTTTCCGCGGGTGAAGTTCAATCGGTGTGGGAGAAGGTAAGTGCGGTTTTTTTCAACAAATCGAATTGAAACTAACCAGAATTCTGATCTCATGTTTGCATATCTTTAGTACGACAAGGAGTTTGATGACTGGGAGTTGATAAGTCCACCTTCAGACAAGCTCTTCTTTGTTGCCGACTCAACGGAATACCAGGATGAGGGTCAATACCGATGCCGTGTCAGTCACGATCTGCGAGATTATGATTACCATGTGATCAAGACTCGTGTACTTGAACTTCGTCGTATTGGTGCGTGAATCTTACTAACTCCAGCCCTTTCGAATCGGAAGATAGCCAAGCACTCACCTGATGCGCTTTTATTTTAGCTGGTCCTGCACCATCAGCCAAAGATCAGCAGACATTTACGGTGAATGACGAGTTAATGTTGCAGTGCACTGATCGTTCAGCCTCGCCGCAGGTTGAGGTTGAGTGGTCTTTCAAACCCAGCGGCGATGCACCGCCTGAAGGCAAGGATCCTCTCACCATCGGTAGTTACTTCCAACACGATCGAACCAACGTCTTCATGTAAGTTCACACCTCAATGCTCCCTTTGTGCATATTTTTGTTTGTATCCAGTACAATGTTAGAATGCTTTTTACTTTTGGCTTGGTAATCGTCCAAACCATCCTGTTCTTAGCATTCCTCGGGGTCAACTGATGGAGTCGCATTCGGGAACGTACACTTGCACCCGAACGAATGAGCATGGACAGGCAACAACAGCGATTCGTGTTACCGTGAAGCCTGACCACCTTGAAACGGTCTATACTGTGAGTTACATGAATTTCTGCTAGTAAACCCATTCTTAGAAAAAAAACCTCCATTTACATGAACGAAGTTGTCACCTATTTCTGGTTTCAGCGACGATGGTCCATTTTTGGAGTCTCTAGTGGTTTTAAGCCACATGCTTTCACCTCTTAACTAATTGAGATTTCAACGGAATTCTATGGTGATAATCTAGGGGTTGTGGTATGCGTAAGGTGACACTGTCTATTTGATCCGCGATTGGACCTTGGGTTACCTAAAGGCGTTACATCTTGGGAAGTGTGTAAGCACACCGGTAATGCTTAGCTGATTTGAACAAATCAAAGTAGGCGATGTGTTTGAGGTTAAATTAGGCGCCTCAACAATGTATCACCAACTACTCTGTGCACTTGGTAAGACGTCTCAACTTTTCACAAAAACCGTTTCAAAAGGAGAAAAGGAAACAAAAGGAATGGCGGATAAAAACAAGGTGTAATGTGCTGCAGTGATTGGACGTAGTTTCGCCGTCCTATAGGTACTTACATGGATTTAAGTAGCACGTTTGAATGACGTTTTGTATAAACCTCCGTATACGTACAGTACCTTAATTTATGCAACTGTCTTCTCTCATTTCAGAGACGAGCGTAACCGCATGCCAAAGTCCCGCGCACTTCTCTGAGCTCATTTAGGTCTTAGGTGGCTAAAGACTACACATTCTCTCACTCTAGTCTCTCTTACTGGTTACTAGCATGTTTCTTTTCAAAATACTAGACTTTTCAGCATTACTTGGCTTTTTCATTTTAAGATTACTGAGTATGCGATGGACAATGAGACTCTGAGGGGTGGTGGGTATTGCTCTGGTTATGGTTACAAAAATTTATTTGCCCTAAAACCTCAACGGTGAAGATGGACCATTGACTGATTGGTTACAAGTACTTTAAAGTAGCTTACATGGCGGGAATTTCAGGAGTTGCAGAATGCACCCCTTCTCGTCACAATACATTTCTTCAACCATCGTGACATCATAAATGTCATAATTCGAGCTCCAGCTGCAGCTGCACCCACCTTATCGTCACACGAGTCTTTTCTGCCTTGAATCCCTTCTAAGCGGTATAGTTAAGACCAAAATCAAACTATCACCAAATTTGGGCCTACTTTATGGATCGTGACGTTCGCTTTACGGCTTTTCATAAAGCGATGAAACTGACACACAGAAACACCCCTTCCTTTTGGTTGGGTATGATTATTGAGTATAAGCCTTCGTGTCAGAACAGCGACTTTCGTTCCAAACTACCCGCAAAATTGAAATTGCCTCATAGATCCACCCTTACAGAGAGGTCAAACCAATTGTCACGCATTTCACCTTCACAATCTCTAACAAAACAAAACATTCCCTACTCCCTCACCTCCTGAGATGGGTGGAAGGGACGTCAGAGTTACGAATCGGTAAGAGGATTAATTATCATGGTGGCTCTGCAAGCAGACAGTTTACTATTGTGCCAAGGAATCTGAATGGGAGCCCTCAAGACATTTTTCAGCGAGACTCCGACCTTGCAAAGTTATAAGTGCTTTATGACAATTGGAAAAACAGTGCCTGCCTGCTTTTGCAAGTAGATTCACAATTATTTTGTGATGAAATTTTCCAGACTGTAAAAATCCCATTCGTAAAACTGTTTTCCGACGAATGTACAAATCTTTATGTTTTCACATGTTTATTAAATCAAACTCCCCTTTTTTTGAACCAGTAGAGAGGCAAAGAGGGTAGAAATCATACTTTGCCAGACCTCAAAACCTTCCCCGAAATGGTCTAAAATAATGCCCTATTCCGTTGAAGGACAAACACACCCTTTGGAGCTTATTACAGACTCAATTTAATTCTGAGACGTATGGAAATGCATCACGCATTTAAAAGTTGACCTAGAAAAAAAAACGCACACCATTATCGAAGAAACTATGCGACAGGATCCCACCACCGATGTAATTCACGAGTACCGCTGTGATCCTTGCATTGGAGTGGAAAGCGCCATTACCGATCTACAAGGGCAGCCAAACTGATGGGCAAACGCACTTCCAAGCTCGAGTAATCTGCATTGCTCCCTCCCTCACTGTTTTCAACAAAAAACTGAGTTGACGGGCTTTTAGAACATCTCTTGTATCTTGATTGGGCACAAAATAGTGGAAATTGAATTCATCGTCACGTAACCTGCCGTCGTTCAGTCAATTTAAATGATAATTGGTCGTTTACAAAAGATACAGCTATACACACATAAAAACTAGTCTCAAGCATCCTACATCAGACCGTACCGCCACCACCGTTCATCGTAGCCTTTTTTACGCCAAACCGAGTCCGCCCTCTGAGAGGGTTCATCCCCTTCCTTCGCCTCACCCCCATCTTTCGCCGCCACCTCAGCATTTCCGTCCGTCTCCTTCTTTTCATCTTTTACTGCTTCCTCTGATTTACTTGCTTTTGCCAGCTTGTCTACCGCGAGTCGGGTACGGTGCGCAATAAGCAACGAATGTGGGTGAATGGGAAGAATGCCAGCGAGTCCAAGGAGTTCAGCAACACGGTCCGTGGGTTGAGCGCCCTGACCTATCCAATAGAGGATACGTTCCACATTCAGGCCCACTAGTTGCTCCCCATGTTCACGATTGGGGAAGGGATCCCAGCAGCCAAGCTGCTCTATGCCTTGGTCCAATCTGTGTGCCTGGCTTGACTTTACCTATCAATTGGGAACATGGGGAAAGAAAATGGGAGTGATGGGTGTGATGGCATGCAATATTCACTGGTTTCTGTCCGAGAAGCGGTATTAAGAGCCAAAAGACGTAAATCCAAAAACACAGGTCGTGTTTTACGTAAAACCTCGGGTCGAAGCAAAATTTATGCCTCTCTTGGCCTAGCGCCGACGACCAGATATGGTATTCGCATGAATTTAGCCACTAACTTTATCGGCAGCAAAAAAATTACAACAAAGTGATGAGAACTGAGACGCCTCTCTCACTGTTATAGAGGACCGACTTTTGTCCAGAGATACTACTTCTAAAGTTAGAGGCAGAGGGTAGAGTAAATCACAAAAAAAAGTTGCAGATGTCAGATTTTTCACTGTCCACATTTAGTGGGTCGGTCATTTAATTAAAAACATTCACAATCGAAGCCTAAATCAAAGTCCGCGCTGTCCGGTTGCGATATGAAGGCTTCGAATATGACAAAAACCATGGAAAGACATCAGTCTCGCTGCCTCTGGGATGCAATCGCAGTGACTTGAAGTTACTTTAATAAATGTGGTCAGATCAAAAGGAGTTCGCAAGAAGGCTGAAAGTGCTTCCTCCGGAAACGAAATGAACATTCACAATGATCAGGTACTACCACAAACATCGGTTTCGTTGCATTAATGAAAACCACAAAAAAAATCAAACCATTGAGAGATACTTCCTCATTTTATCTCCCTAGATGGCAAGATCAGTACGGCAGTTTAAACAGAAATAGCGGGTAGGATTATTGGACCACGCAAAGGGCAAATTGTTTGAGGACCATCTTACGATATCGAGCAAAGTTCCATCCTTAGAGAACTCGCACGACTCGGAAAGTGACCAAAAAAAGATGGCGGTCATTTTGTTCCCGGGTCTTCTGAATGTAGCATTTGAGATGCAATACAAGTTTACCAACAACGATATCTATAACATTGTGAACTCTTGGATATCTGAATGTAGAAACTACATGAGCAATAAGAAGGCTATACGGAATCGCGAGACATGTAGAAGCATTAATTTGGACTGACAGTAGTGCTGTCCAATAGTCTTCAGCTAGGCATATTTGAACAAGTTTGCAACACTTAACAAGTCCATCAATTGATGATTAAGTGTTTCTTTTTTAAGCAGGTTGCTAACGCTTCCTGTGTGGCGTCAAAATAATACGTTACTACGGTCCCCACAAGTTCGCATAGGACATCAATTATGCATTTATCAGCATTAGCAAAAGACCCATAGATAATTGTAGTTTCGTCGACGCCGTTCAATATTGTCGTACTGAAAAAAACAGGCTTTAAACGAGGTTTGCTAAATGCAACAGGAAATGCAACGTAAGTATCCAAGTTACTAACACGATGAGCTACGAGGTAAAGCACCATGGTAAAAGAGAAAATCTTACTTGGATGGTGTAAAAAGGTCGGTTCCTGCAGCCCTCTCGGACCATGCTGATCCGAAGGTGTGGGAGGGGTTTCACAGGACGCAAACCGACCACCTTCTTGGAAAGATCGCGAGGCTGAGGCAGCCACCAGGAACTGCACCGATCTCTGCCCGGCACAATCCGCTTGCCCATGTCCTTGCTCTCCTCGGCAATGAGCCTCCTCAACCTGTCAGCCGGTATTGACCGAAGGTGACGACAGAAGAGAGCGGGTGTGAAAGACCGTATAGTGATGATGGCTGAGCGACTCAACATCATTGTCAGAGGACAATCTGGACACGAAAAAGATATAATGAACGGAACCAAAGGGAAAAATGGGTCGTTAGTAAATCAGTAATACTGAACGATTAGTGAACTGGTTGTATAAACCATACATAGGTCGAAATACAAGTCTCCTAGACAACTTCACTTCATCTTGAGCCGAAAATGCAGAACATGCAAACATCTGGCAGGGGAATGCCCAAAAACATCCTGCTAAAATTTAGGAATTAATAAGCAGAAGAAATAACATAGATGAACATTCTTAGGTTTACCGTTCCTTAAATGCGATCAAAACCCATAAGGAGCGCGAACAGTTCTATAAAATGCAAACTGTACAGATGCCTCACCAACCCTAGAAAAACCGGAAATCAGGCTAATCAAATACGGCTTTTGGACAGACGAAAGTGCCCAAAGATGCCACCGTAAAGTTAACAGTCAATAAAGCCAAACAACGCAGCACATCTGAGATATCTCGGATCCAGGAACCTAACAACGACCTCCCCTACTGTTAGCCTAGTTACAACAGGTTCCCAATATTTGCACCCAGGTAATAAAGCAGAGGGAATCTCGACCACAAGACACCACCGATACATCATGATCTCATTCAGAGTATTTAGGAAGGGTTGCTGCAAAGAAACAAGCCAGTTATAAAAGGATAACTTTGAACACATGCAACAGCATCCCAGATCCCTATCAAACCCTGCCTTTCCAGCCC
This sequence comes from Taenia solium, assembly GCA_001870725.1. NCBI lineage: Eukaryota > Metazoa > Platyhelminthes > Cestoda > Cyclophyllidea > Taeniidae > Taenia > Taenia solium. The sequence goes on along the minus strand of MIEF01007904.1, from coordinate 54,016 downwards.
TGGAGAACCATATCATGTACGAATGAATCAACCCATTTAAACTGAGGAGAGGGGATTTGTGTTGGATACGTAATCCAACCTAAATCTTTGCAAGTCATACTGTAACATAAGCTACAGATTATTTATGAAAATGTTAATCAAATATTAGTTTTGGAATGGATGACAAGTAAAAACATGCTACATTCTAGGTGCCCACCATGCCGTTAAAAAAGTTGCTAATTGACAGTACGCAGTAAAACAAGACTGAAGGTAATTCCACCGTCTTGAGAAAATTTTGTGCCTATCTTTGACCCCAAGCACACCTTCGGAGAACCTAAGCCGAAACTAACACCTCGAGAACTCGTAGAATGTAATACAAGGGTCACCATCTCCTTACCAAGGGCCATAAAAAGCCAACCATTCTATTTCAAACGTCAGCACTCAAGCGACAACAATTCCAAAGTCAAGTCGTCGTGAGCGATGGCCATTGCCACGTGTGGCCCCGGGGCCTCAGCGTCAGACCACCAGAGGGGTGACCTTGACGATTCCCAGTGAAGCACCACTTCCGCAATCCATAGCAAATAAAAAAAGATCAGTGTACAAACTCGGCTCGACTCAGTGTAAAAGGTAGCACAAAACATCCAATTATTACATGTGCAGGATCAGTATATTCAGATTGCATCGAAAATAATCTGTTACTTATGATCTGTGCAGACCGTGATGGATGTAAATACTAAGAAAATGAGCTGAAAAACTTGGCATTGATATGTGGTGCTTCAAGCCTCCATAAAACCGTCGATATAGTGCACATTGAAGTTGAGATTCTGAACCAGCAGACGTAGGTTCCGATCTGTGTGGTTCTGTAACATGCTCATAAACTCGGTAACCATGCTCTAGATAGAAAAAAAAACCAAAAGACGAATTCTTGAATGTATCAGTAAAGGCTGAGAGCTGATCTCATTGAAAAAATGTTTAATTTCAGAGCTATGCACATTGAGTGCGCTAAGGTAGCAGTACGAAATTAACAATTTAGTCCGATAAACAAGGAAACCGGATTCTTGAGGAGAGCTTACCGCGGAATAAAATATTTCCTTTCCAAACGTCTCCTATAGTACTATTGGCTGCGCGTAAACACTTGAATAGTAGAATCCAAACAACTCACCCTATAGCTGGCTGCGAGAACACGAATTCGTGCAATCAACGGACTGACAGTGGACTCAACGAATACTCTGCGTCTAGCCATCTCCCGACTTTCCGGAGTGTCGCATGTTCCCCATTGTCCTGTCCTTGCTGAAGCCTCAATCTAAACAGCAGATGGACAATATCAAGTTATGCCAGATGACATTTAGACCTGGACCCACGCAAGCATACCCACGATAAAACTCACGAAAGAATAAATTGGTACTAAGACTCACCTCATCCTGCAACTGCGATCTGATCACCAGTTCGTCTGTAGCCAGATCCTGCAGGTCCTGATTGAGCTGAGAGAAATTGACAATTACATCGAAGATGGCCCTCAAGTGGTATCGAAGATCCCTCGAGTTCTGATCCAGAAGGCAACGAGAAATCACGTTGCCCAGAAACGTCTTGTGAGCCTCAATGACCTCGTCCAGATCGTTCGCGGAGTGAAGTTTAGCACCCAAAGCCACCCAAGCGCACTCCAGAGCCTATGAAAGCAAGGATTTGCCAAGATACGATGCGATATTTATGGCCTGGAGGAAACATTTCCTCAAAAGACATGATGCATGGGGAAGCCAAATGAACTCTGTGGTAAGTAAAACCCCTTTAAAGTGGCTTTCTTTTGATATGTAAGTCAAATTATTCCTCAACTTTACTATATTAGGTCAACTATGCATTTGGTTCTGTTCATGTAAGCCAAACACCCGGTCTCCCAGTTTCCTCACACGTCTATAAGAAAGATGCTTCCATATCCGTATAATGCCTTGGCTGCAACGCTGGCGAGTCAATTTTAAATGAATGACAACCCCGATGCATGGATGCATGCCATGCCAAAATGTCATGAGAGGCATCTTTCGTGGATCATTGCATGGGTAAGGGTCCACATCCGATGGGGCACGGAAACCCTACCTCAACATCAAGGTTTACAAATAATCATTGATTGAAGGAGAATAGAATGAAGGGAGTCAAGATTATCCTTACCTCCATGCTACTTTGCTACAAACATCTCATCCAAATCCATTTCCTACCTCCCATGCTCCACTACATCTGCCATCTGAGTTCGTATCTACCCCAACACCAATTAAATAAAGTGAAATTTCGCCATGTGATCCAAATTACTTTTTATCTTCCAGTAGAGGGGAGTCCACTAGAAGGTTTTTGACGCGAATGAAGCGGAAGAATGCCCACAAGAAGAGGCAAGAATGACACTTAAATTAAGAAAGCAAAACAGTCCACATCCTGCGTTTATAGTGAAGCCGCTTTCGGGTCCGTAATGCCCACTAACATCCCAAGAGGTGACTCAGGCGGACGGCAGAATGACTAAAACGCACCTCGAAATTGACGTAGTACTGCAACTGCAAGACAAAGTGACGGAACTCCGCCCCGAGAAGTTGGACTACATGGAGGACGGGTGTGAGGTCTGCGGAAAGCCCATGGGGTAGACGTGCGAGCAGGAGTTGATCGCGCCAGAGTGCACTCAGGGAGAATTCCATACGTTTGAGACGCCAAAGGAAGCTGAAGGCCTTTAAGTAGAAGAGACGGCAGTCAGGAGTGAAGATGGTGGAGAGGGGACCGTCAACTGTGTAGCCCAGAGAGAAGATGTCCCAACCGCTGTCGCCTTGAATAGGAATGTTGCACAACTACACAATCACTACCTGTCAGTGGAAGCCCACTGAAGGAATAAAACGCAAGTCACCATACCTCTTGACTCAGTGTCGATTAATATCAAAAGGTTATAAGCCTAACGCAAGTGCTATCACTCAGAGCAGAAAATCACATCACACTTCAGCATCACACTTCAGCATCACACAAGCACTATAAAAAATAATGGCTCCACTCATGTTCCCCCATAATTTACCGCCAGACCTGTACATTTTATAACTTCCTCTACTGCTTCTATGCAATACACTGAGTCACTATGCAGTTTAATTTAATGCGGTGATAGTGTACCATGCTAAGATCACAAAAAGCCCTTGACATTAAGTAATATGCACACTATCTCATACTCTTGTTTGCGCGCCTAACAACAACATTGAAAGCCATGAAGAAGGCAACACTATTGGGTAACAAAAGTGTGACCATTGTCTGGAGGCACTTTAATCACAGGTCAGCAAAGCCGGTGTCATGAAGGCTTAGAAATTCTGCTTTGACATGCACAAAAAAGCAGTCACCTACCGTCAGCAGTCTCGAGGATCTCAACATTCAGTCTTTGGAGAATCTCTGAGTCCTCGTATTGCGCGTTGGTGTCACGAATCGCCGTCTCCAGTATTTCGTTAAGGCGATGGCGCATTATGTCCTCCGCGGGCAATCCAAGCTCCGGCCTATTTTCCAACATAGAAGATGAATAAGTGGCTGCATTTTTGCTATCCTGCACTAAAAACAGTTGCTAAACCGACACTTTTGAGACTGGGAGAAGCATCCAAAAATTTCCTCAAGAATTTCATTAAGGAATAATTTCACATAAAAAAAAATATTAACGACTAAAATTAAGTGAGAAACTACAGATCCACAGTCAGTATGATTGTATTTTAGGTTGAGGAAGGGAGCTTGCACTTAGAGCTATTTATTTTTAAGGAGGACTATTCAGTTGGAGAGCAGGTTACGTTGAATACCATTCACATCTCCTCAGTTTACTACACAACGGGAGTTGCAGTAATCCACGAAATAACCTTGACGATGTCTAGAGATAGCTGAGAAAGATGACAAATAGGTGCGAAGTAAACTCACTCTAGTAGATCCATCAGACGTTGGATAAAATCACCCTGACCCAAGAGCAGGAACTTTCGGCAGGCCTAATCAAATGCAAAAGAGGGAAATTCTCACCTGCTACATGATAGCATCGATAAGGTATGGAAGGCATTATCAAACCCATCAAGGCACAAAGCAAAAGTTTGCGTTCCTCAAGCGTATTACTCGGTTTACAGTGAATACATTCGCCATTCGAAGCGTTTACCGTCAGATGATCCACGAAGTGATACTTGTCAAATAGGATTCTGAGAAGGTGCTTGGAGATATGCGTATAGGCAGTGGAGATCATTCGGTCGAAGGAGTTATCAAACACTTGGTCAAAGATGGATTCAACTGCAAAACAGAGACGCATTAATGTCAAATCCGCACAATAGAAAATACACCTAGCAAGCCACCACACAAAACGATAAAGCTTACTTCGTTTTAGTCGTGTATTGCGAATCGCCTCTAGGTCCTTGAAAACAAGCGAATCGTCGCAGACGTGCGTAAGAAAGTTGACAGATTTTCCAACCAGCAGAATCTGAATTTAGAAAAAAGTAGACGGCCTTAGAACCATTTAAAAGCATACAACTAGGCACAGTCTTAGACCCGGTCACAAAACATAGGTGGTACAGTGGGCATATGCAAATCATTTTCACCAGATCGTAACCGCCAAATGTGAGCAGACCAGACCAACCTTTCTAGCCTGTTCCTTACTGATAAAAACAGGAACCATGGATTTTCGAAGACCATATTTATCGGTCCACAAATTCGAGTTGTCCACAGAGGGATTGACTGTGATGAAGAATTCCTGGTTGGTGTCAGCCGTAAGTCGCCCGTCATAAATCCACAGAGAAATCATTTCGAAGATGGTTCTTGTGACGTTGACCAGGATGGTGGTGAGCATTGTCTGAATCTGTGGGCCACCGTTTTGACTCATTTCATAGACCTACAAGCGCAAAGGACAAGCAAACTCGAAAATACTTAAATATAAATAGATGACACAAAGGAGAAGTAAGCGCCTTCCATGCACCAAACCTAGTATGCAACTGATCCACTTTCAAAATTATAAAAGTAATTGGATAGCCGATTATGCAATAACAACAATGACCATTGCCTAGGGGAATAAAGTGTAGTTTTTGGTTTGCGAAGCCCATTGGAGGCTTAAATGTGTCATCTAACAAGTAGTATGACATGAGATGTGTGGTGAAAGCAAAACTAGCCACTAAAGATGAAGCAGCCCATGAATCCTTATCAAGTTGCCACAACCTACAAGGGGAGGACAAAGGAGACATGGACAACTGGTACACTACCAGTGGTAACCTTGTCATTGATTTTCAAAGTAATCAAACGTGCCCGTCATCCAAGAGATATTTAGTGTTTCGTAAATAACTCCCATTCGTCTGGTTGTAGCTCCGTCCACCCCTTTCAGTGACCTTTCCGTGTATTCACTAAAGTTCTGATTCCACAAAGGAACCTCACGAAATTGTCTTTGGATATGCCTCTACGATGGCAGAAAGCACAGGTTACTACTTTGAAGGAAACAATATGAATTGACGTCAAGACTGTAGACTGACAAAGCATTTGATTAGCCCAAAACCGAAGCAGACAACCAGAGAATAACATTTTGTAAACTTGTAAAATACATATGTAATCCTCACCCTGTTAAATACTCATAATCTCGAGAGGATGCACAATACACAGTAAGAAAAAAAGGAGGCAGTAAAATATAGAATTGCTCAAATACCTTGGACACGAGTGCTCCACCCTTCAACGATGCACAGATGTCGGCTAGCGAGGCAAGGATCTTGAGACGTCTTTTGGGTTCCATAAGCCAATGTGACAGCTGCACTAGCGTTAGCGGTTGCTTGCCTGGATCCATTTCTGATTGACTACCATCCACCAAGGAATGTATCGACGGAGCAGCCGAAGAAAATTGCCGAGATACATTTTCAGAGTTTAAATTGGTATCAAATTTTTCTGTATCCAAATCGCGGTTCATTTGGGCCTTGAAGAGGAACAGCAGGAGTAAATGAACGTTCAGTCCTGTTGAATTTGTTACAGTTTCAAAGTAAACTGTGCAATACGGTTGTGCAGAGAATGGGAACTTACTTCAAGCGTGGTAACTAGTCGGAGATACTCAGTCAACTGTTCATCGATCGAGAGAGCCAACGAAAGTGCAACTTTTCCAGAGTTCGGGTCTTCACGGACACCATCGACGAAACTTCTAATACGATTGTAGAGCCAACCACATACCGATATGCGCAATATATGCGTCTGCATGGACGGGGAGAGTGTAAGGTTTGGGGCAGGCTAAAGGAAGAGGAAATGAACCCGACGTCATGCGCGCCAGTTCCGAATGCTCAGGCACAGATTCAGCAATAAAATCAAGGAGCAACGCACCGTAAAGGCATCTAGTGTGGGATCATATTGAATCAGGGAACCGCTTGCCCCCGAGAGGGTGAGAATGGCCTCTCTTAGTAAATCTTGTTCAACCGGTGAGACAGATGAGATGGCTAAAAGAATGAGATGGTCTACGAAATCGTCCAATAGCAGCTGACGACATCCAAGAAAGATGTCCAGTTATGAGAATAAAAACACGTATCATTTTCGTTATAAGCTCGTTGAACTATAAAAAAGCCACCCAAGTTGACATCCCAGAGGTGGTAAGGAATACACCAAGCCCATGCAAAAAAAAACACTTCATGTAAGTATAGTAATTGGGTTCAGGCCAACCAATTTGATTATTTTAGGAGTTGAAATAAGCCCGATTAAGACCAATGACAATTCTACCCAAGATTCAGAAAAAACTGTTTCAGCTATTTGTGTAAATAAATGAACTGGGTAAACGAATCCCCTACACTTGCTCGAAGACGCCGCACGATAAGCACGACGGCTGCCAAGACCACGATCAAAGGTGCTTGCATTTGAGTGGGTACCCCATAGTGATGTTGGCGTTTGGCGACCCGACGCAAAGTCTCGACTTGAAGATGCGTCTGTAGTGAGTCCGTCGGAAGGATTTCTAGTAAAACTAGATGGTTATACGAATTCAAGGTTATTAATTTCCAGGCATATAGTTCACGGACTCAGTAAATTTAAATAAAAGCATAAATATATGCAACCTGAATAAAAAACCTACAAATGTGGAAGTACAACGGAATCAGGTGTAAATTTAGCAAAGAAAAGAGTTGAATTCACTATCGATGTTAATAGTCTTCTAACAAACCTTATCACCCGTAATAAAGCCATCTACTTTTTAAAGCGTATTTAGAAGGGGTTCAGGTAAAAAAAACACATTGAAAACCACTACTGACGGTGTGTTGTTGGTAGTGCGCAAAAAGGCTACCGAAAAATTCGATTCGACTAGCACGTACTATAAGTACAAGTCTAAAAATCAGCCATTGTACAACAGCGCGTTGACTATGGCGACAGGTCAGAAAGTGGAGTTAATAAAAATGCTCATAGTCAAGGATGTTCTTACGGCCGAAAACTGTGACTCCTCGTCGAATGTCCGGCAGACATACTACTATTATTAATCTGTTTCAGAATTGCCCTTTCTGGAAGTTGGAAAGAAATTGGTGCGGGAGATGTGATGTGATCGCGTTTAAGCAGGACCAAGAATAACAAAGTTTCTCCAAAACTTTTTTGTGGGGCCTAAAAAGGAGTGAAAATTGCAAATGTGATCTTGTAGTGCGAAAATACCTACTAGGTTTTGAAGTAGCTTTAGCCGATGTCGAATAGCCACAGAACTGCGCAATGGGATAAAGCCTAGGAACAATAGACGGCGAATGAAATAGCGATTCATACCCAAGCTATCTAGGTTTATGTCAAGGGGGACAGCGTAGTTCTTTGGGTTCCTAAATTTAATGCTGACCACTTTTGAGCGACTACCTGTTTAGAATCTGGACGGCATAAGCAGAGTATGAGTTGAAGCCTCGGAAAAATATTCTACCAGTAAGGCACTTACAATGGTTACTTAACGTGTCACCGAAGACAGCCCTAACTAAATCAGTAACCTCCTCGTCAAAAAAGGCAGTACGCATACAAGTCGTTCTATGTAGCGACCTAGAAAGATAAACTGGACTAACGTATCACGTGTGGATACTTCGAACTAAAAATCCAAGTCCAGTAGGATAAAGCAGACATAAATTAAAGTTATTCAGCTCGATTTCTGAATAAAAGAGTAACACAGCAAAATTTTACAACACATTCAGTCTCATCAACAGTCATGTGTAACCGTTTTCTAATTTTTATACATCCTTCGCTAGCTTCAACAATGTTCCAATGTGATTTAAAGAGATTAAACATTCTGAACTTAAAGTCGGATTTTCTGTTTGTAAGAATTGTTTTCCCACAGTGCTTGGCATTCTTACAAATTCTGAGTAGACTCTATGAATTGAGTTGACATGAAGAAAACACTATTAACGTACCAAATAGTTATGAATCTATTAGCATGCTTTGAAGGTTACGCCTCAAAGTAGGTGTACAACCCTAAGAGATCAGTGTAGCCTCATTGTTAAGCAAATTATAAAATCTCTACAGATGTACTGGGGTGGCCGAGACTCAGTTGCAGGCCTTATGAAGTACCTAAATCCAAACAATATTAAGAATCTGTAGAAGGGCTGGTGGGCTGATGGTATAAGTGGCACGTGCGGAGCACCACCTCAATAATATACTGCTTGAAATATGTGTGGAACCGCAGAAGCTCATGCAAATAAAGCGCAAATAACAAAAGAAAATATTCATTGGCAGTAAAACAAATTTGTATTTGGCACTGAGTGACAGGAATCTCTTACGCAATGATGCTCAAACTTCTCAACTTTCCCTCTCCTGATAACTTCAGCCATGGAAAATGAGTGCTAGTAACGGTAACCGCTTCACATGCTCTGGAGCTGCTAGCTACGGTATAAACCATCTCTAGAGCCGAACCAGGCCTCAAGAGGTACTGGAAAAACGCAAAGACTCATAACCTCCCCCATCTTCAAGCGGATTTACACCTTCTAAATTCACCCTTAACTAAAGTTGAGAGTGGGTGTCGTGTTCTTTGTTCTCTCAGCCCCCGATAATCCGGTGCATCTAGACACGAGAAAGAGCAGGCGGCAACGTGACTACAAAATCCTCATAACACCGTAGCAAATCCAGTCATGGAGATATATCAATATGGGGAGCGGTCATGGTTACAAAAACTCATCGACAGTGAACTAATTTTTACTGTTTCGGCGGAACCGCTAGAACTGCTACCGGATATAAATCAAAATGGTAATTTATCCTAGAAGTCTGCCACTTTAGCTCAAAATCAAAAAGGGGAAACAACACAAATTGAAGGCGTTATATTACAGGCAGTCAAACCACCCAGATCTGGAAAGCAAGGTGTGACTCAGGTCGATTCTGAACAAGAGGGATCAGACGGTGGATAGGAATACACATTGGTGAAGGAATCCGGGTGGAAGTGGACAACGGGAAGATGATTAGGTGACACATTGAACTTTCCCTTTCGCTTCCCATCTTCAGCTGCCTCCTAGGAGAAGAACATCCAGGTTGGTTGAAGCAACAACTTACCCACTGATTGCTCAATTCGAGCATTTTCGCCTTCAAAATACGAATCACGCCTGTTTTGACCGAGTTCGAGTGCCTTGTTTGTGCATCAAGGATAGCCTCGTTGTCCGACCTTCTGTCGGGTTTGGTATTCGGTCCGTAGAGTTCGAGAAGTTCAGCCCAAGTTCTAACCTGCGGATGCAGCTTAGCCAGCATCTCCTGAGCTGCGTAGTTGCGGCCAGCACGCTTATTTTTGCAATGAACCTACGACAAGCATAACCACAGTCAAATTTTAAATAGCTACCAACGAAATCATCTTCATGGGTTGAGTCATGTCCTTCCCATTACCCGACCAGGTTTCGGAGGGCGTCATGCTCGTTTCGCCATCACAATAATCCAGATGTTTGCTGCCTATATCAAGCACTTTAACCCTCTTGGCCTAACGCAGATAGAACAATCTTGATAACAGAACGATCCATTAAGTTTGGGCTTTCAAGTCAAATCAAATTGTCACAAGGACAACACCCAGTGGCCATAATGTCATCTAGTCAGCGCGCCGTTAAGTCAGATGGAGGTAGACAGTAGTAGTACAGGCGGGCAAAAAGTTTTTAATGAAATAGTATACGTACAAAAGACCTTAAACACAGCAGGCTGCAGGATTGCTCGGTAGCTTAATAGTGAGGCATTTGAATTGCACAAAGGTGATGGTTCCTACCGCGGTGACAGTTACTAAATTTGACCAAGTCATGTGAAAAAAATCGTGCTGTCACCGATCCTACAGCCCTCTGTGAGGGTAAATGGTCTCTGCAGTAAAACAGATAAACATGTTCCTCTACAATTTTTTAGTCAAAAGATTCGTTTTTGTCAGAGCTGGATCAGCCCGCATGAATGAAGAGGAGGAAAAAATAACAACTCACTTGTACACGATGTTCACCAACACTGATTTCATAAATGTGATTGTTCTTGCCATGAATACTCATATTCGAATGCACATCACCCTCTGGAATGCAGTGACGTTTGACATACTCCCCAAATATGGTGTATGGAGCAGCGCAGTTTAGCTGTCTAGTGGTCACGATATCATACACCTGTCTATCCGTAACTGATACCTCTCGAAAGAGGTCGAGATCCGCCTCAGAGAGAATTGATCCAGACGACTCCACAGTCAGCGATCCTGATTGCTTTTTCTCCTCAAAAAATGCTTTGTACTCCGGTAGTATCTCGAACAAAGCCAAGCGAGCTATAAAAGATATAAGTGAAACAGGTGGCTACCTTTATGAGCATTTAATGGTCGAATATGTATCTATTGCACATTGATTGATGCCTCAATAACAAGCATGTAATGATTCAAAGCTAACCTATTTCAGAGGAAAGGAGACAATACCTCTAAGTCTATGAGAGCGAGTCAACTTATAATTCACTTCGACAAGAACACGTTTGAAGTTAGATCTCAAGAAGCAGCCTCTCCAAGAGGTAAATGCAAAAAGCAAGGTTGGCTCCGAAAAGAAGGCAGAATGAGCCCTTTATCGTTCGCAGAGAGCGGAAATGAGGCTTTCACAATTAAAAAAGGCGAACCACTTCGCGACTACGCATGGGTTATAACAGTCACGGAGTTTAGGGGTGAGAAAGGAACTGACACAGTTCTTGAACCCAGTCTTGAGGTGATCCGTGACTCAGAGGTCACGCAGAGGGGGGTAATATAACAAAGCACTTAATTTTTCAGCCACGGCTTGGAAATGGGAAGGCTTGTTGATAAAATTAATGACTTATAAACGGTATTCAAACCCAAACCAACCAGCTTCAGAGCGAGCCAACTTCTTGCTGTTCCCCGAACCAGTAGGATAGGTTACATTGTTGATAACAACGGCATAGTGGAAGAGTTGTTTGTCATTTTCAATCACCAGAGGTTTGAAAGTTGACTGCACATGCAACACGCTTTGACAGTACTCGTGCAGAATACAGATTGGAGACTTGTCAAACAGTCGGAAGATGCGTTCTATGGAAAGATGCACAAAACCATAATTTTACAGTGACCATTCAACAACCCAGTAATTACTAAAGCCAACAGCTCACCTTTAGCTCTCTGTTCCATCGAACTATCCTCCATGTCTTCAAGCTAAAGAGCATATGTGATTAAGTGAGATCCATTAAGATAGAGGTTCAAAGGGTGATAAACTTACAGATCCGTCACCATGATTCATTCGCTGATTGCCTCGCTTTGTGCGATAGAAACGTAGACGCTCCCAGCGGTTCCTGAATCAACAAATTGATTGACAGTCAGCGTGGTCACCAAAAGGAAGCATAATGCAAGACCGAAGTAATCCAAGGAGATTAGTTAACGTGCGGGATTAACACGATCGCCACCGGAGCCTCAGAGAGAAAAGTCGGCCAATGCAACCCAGACACCCATTCTTTTACTGTTTATAGCGCTCAAAATCTAAAATATATACAGTTGTTTTTCGGATCAAGAATATCCTACTGTTTTAGACCCAACCAGTTCGTTCGCAACACAGCTCGGTGTACAAGTCACACATCTGTGACACTGGCAACGAGTGTATTGACGTCACTCTTGGCATGCTAACCAATGAAAGCCACCACAGCATATGCAAGATCATGCGCTAGCCGAGGTATTTAGGAACCAAATGAGCTCGACCTAACCTATGATACGCATGCATACTCATGGATTCTGAATTGTGGGACCGTCGTTTAAATGTCTAGTACCTAACACGTTCGCTGCCATGCCCCTGACCACCGCTGCCCAGACATTTTGTCGTTCCAATGTGGTGCCAGTTGTCACCACTCTTCGTGGCTACCCCAACCCAGATGCGTGAAATGGGCGATGTTGAAGACCAACACGTGTTCAAGGCTCTGAGCTTTTGTAGCCCTTGTTCACACGCGCAAAACATTAGCAAGCAGGGAGAAAAGCCAAATGAAAATATCATTTAACTTTTAATAATTAATATTTATTTTCATGATAAATTTTGAAACATTTGTCTACACATAATCCAATCGGTTGTCCTTTATTTGTCTTACAAATCTCGCAGGCATACATGGTAGCTGTGCGCCGCTGCATGATGGCGCATACACGACATCTAATTCTTTTACCCAGTTTTTGAGGAAAATGTTGTGTATCTGAATTATTGTTGTGTGGAAGCACAGATATTCCGCTCTCAACATTTAGTAGGTTCTTGACAACATCATATCTAAAGAACACAAAAGATATGTTCTCTTTAAAGATTAAAGATGGGCAATGAAATAACACCTCAAACTACGGATGTCTACCTACTTACACATAAATAATAAATGCCTCAATACAGGGACCCTCAAAAATTTGATTACTTTCCACGACACATGCGTAACCGAATCGACCAACTTAACTACAATTATCCTCAAACTCGAATAACCCGTATGCGATACGATCTGGTCCATCTTCGAATCCGTCACAAACCAACAAAGAAAACATGCCAAATTTCATCGACATTGGGCTCTGGTAAGGCTATCGGTGGTACTACATGTGACACTGGTAGCGAACGTGTTAAGTATAATGGGATCTTAAATACGTCACAGTAGCTTAGTGTCAACTCCAGAGCCATGCATGCACAAATAGCAACATTTGAAAGTTCCAAAAGGGAACACAAACCTGAAGGTTGCAGCGGTGGTTCTCTTAAATTTGAATAGCTTGTTGCAATAGTCACGCACTTCCTCGGGGGTTAAGAGCTTTGAATTATACACGTCGCTATCGCCCTGTTTCTACAAAAAGAGTTTAGGAAGGTCAATGAAGGATAAAACTGGGATACCTACTGTACTAGATGAATAAAGACAAAAAAGTTTGTGAATGCACTTCAACAATTGGGAATTCGTTTTATAATGTCCTAAGAAAAAATTGGCTACCAAACTCCAGGCGTTTTGGCGGTTTTAAAGGGCAAGACGGCTAGATGTAACGACCTTTAGGCCAAAAAAATCCTATGTTTATTTTATAGCCTCAAACTAAACCAATTTGTTTGCATAAGTTTAGTAGTACCAGTTACAGTAAACTGACAAAAAACACGTAGCATATCCATGTCGTTGGCAGTAAGCGTATTAAAATCAGGACAATTAAAGATAAGGCGACCTTACCTCAGGGTGTGATTCTTGTTGTGTCGTATTCACATTCTGAGATGTCACGTCGGACTCCACAACCAGCGGCACTATTTCTTTAACTGTTAATAAAAGCAAAGCCTGCTAATGAATCCACGCAAACGGGAAAAGATTGGGTCGCCCGCACATATAAACGCCAATAGTACTGCCGCAGACATGAGAGACGATAAGCCTTAAAATAACTCATACATAGGTCATCAGAACATGAATCAATAATCTATGCACAGATTAACGACATTTAGACTAAGAGCTGTAGCACGGAGCTTATTCGGCAAAAAAGAAAAGCTTGTTACCATTTCTCCGACAGAGGCGTTTAGATGGTGGTGGTAGATCTTCCTGTCTAGCGTCATCGCCTTCGTTTTCCCCATCATCATCCTCGTCAGTCGTCAACTCGCCCTCCTCCTTTTCCTTTTCAGCACCTTCTGATGCGTCTTCCCCGTTCACATTAGCCCCATCACAATCACCACTACCGCCACCATCCACAGAGCTTTTCATAGGACATTCAGGAGTTCCTTTTTCTTCACACCCGGAACCATCTCGTCGCTGTTCTTTGCTGTCTTCCCGTGATTTACCAACATCTGAAACCTAACCACAAGATCTCAAACGCACAATCGGGAGGGAAGGTACTCCAGTTAGATCACCACTGTCTGATGAACAAAGGAAATTGAGATAACTAACCTTAGAATTCAAGGGTTCCTTGAGGGCAAATTTGCTGTATCGGTAGTTCAAGCACGGAATGGCGAAAATAGGGATGGTGGTGCTCTTTACACTCTCCGGAGTGACAATGAAAGGCCGAGAGAGAGTAGCAACACCAGTTGTTGGATTGAAATATACTATTAAACCAGAATCATGCAGCAGCTTAACCCAATTTTCAGGAAGCTCCTTGCCGTTCAAAGTGTCATAGCCTATAACAATAAAAGCGTTAGGTTTTCCTATTATCAGCATGTATTGGAGTAAATTGAGTAAGCAAGAGCTTTGCACATGTCAAAATGCACCTTAATCAGGGGAATGCTCATCAGAATCGATGACAGATCGATTTTCAAAAATATTACCTTCCTTCAAAGATAAGGTAGAGGTTATAACCAGAGCATGGGTCGTGACATAAACAGAATACGAGATAGAAACAAAGAATGTACTAAAGCGAGCTACCACTGGCAATACTCAATCAAAAACAAGCTAAAGCAAGGATCAAAGAGGAAACGAATTGTTTGCGGCGCGATGCTTTTTTACAGCACTAGTAATTTGAATATTAACAGTATGCACAAAACACTCAAAAAGTCCTCAAACCCACTACATTACTTTACAATGCGCAGCTAAGAAATGTCAAACGATGCGAATTGTCAACATAAATATACGTGCGGTTGCGGTGATGACACACCGGGAATGACATATCGTTCTGACGTCTTCAGATGCGGTTCCTTGCCGGATGGGTCACCCAGCTGAGAATTCTCAGGAACTGAACCCTCATTTTCATTTTCTTTATTTTCTGGACGGTCCATCTTAACTGAAACGCGACAAGGCGCAGAACGCATTAACCGAAACAGCTGATCTAACTTGTATGTTCAGGCTATCCACGAGGAGAGATAAACAAACAAAAACTCTTAGGATAACAGGAAATAAGAGTGCTCAAAGGGTGGTAAATTAGTTTCATACTCAACCATGTGTCGTTTTTTGAATTTCGGCTCTGGTTTATGAAGCGATTTTACTCTTCTTCTTATTAATTAAATGTACAAGTTGTGGATGTCAAAGTGAACCGTTTTTATCTTTAATACAATAAGAACAACAAATTTGCCTCACTTTTTTCAATATCCCCAATACTTGCATTGAATACCATTACGACTTCCAAAAAAGGCATCTCTTCAAATCCCTTCCTGCAAATAGGAGAAGCCCTGTTTACAAATGCGCCACAGTAATTTTACTTGGGGTTCGGCAATGGCGACACGAGTTTCGTTGCAAACAATTAAACATTCTCGGCCGAAGTTGCTTTGCTCACACCCCATCCCACTTGTAAATGATCGAAAGCTCTCAATTATTTATGTACGCACAAAGTGCCATCTACATATTTTGGCTTCAGCATCAATAGTCTACCTAAACATAATAACCGCGGTCCTTTGCGGGCATTTGGCTTTTAGGCAGAGCCTCCAACTCCAGGATGATTTTCTGAGATCCTGTCTACGTGTCCTTAAAACGTCCCAAGTCTCCGCTTAAGCCGTAACAAGCTATATGGAAGAGATGCGTCCCAGAGAAACGGCGACGAAGCCATTTCACCGAGCATAAGCACACCAAATCAGCCACCAAATCGTCACAATCCACCCCAATGGTGGTTCAACGAACAACCAGGCTAACTCCAGCACCGTCAACATTACATGGCCCACTGAAGAACGGCCCTAACCAGAGCAAGGTGATTGAGATGAGGTTGGTTATCCCACTCACGCGGTCCCATGGGCCCATGGGTACTTCTGCAATTACATACTGTTAGAAATATGGAACAGAAATGAGAACCCTTACTGTGAAGACAATTTGTTCACAAACGATAGCAGAGAAAGCACATGTAGTAGCTCATAAACACGATTAGTTTTTATTCAGCATCCATAAATTCACCGTCTTTTTCTGCTAAGTCAATATCCCCATCTGCAGACGCATATTCTTCATAAATATCATCGTCGTCGGCATTCACTTTGTCCCCTTTCGACGTCAAGATATCTCCCGTATCTGTCCATTTACCATTAAAGTCTACTTGGAAGGGTTTAGAGGAATCGACAACAGCTGCTGGGCAGAAATCGTTGTTCGCTTTGGCATTTGAAAGTCCTTTGCGAGACGAAGACTGGATAATATAGGCTACCCAAAATGCCCACTAGGGCAACTACATAATCGGCTAGCTTTATGGGAAGGTTCAAAACTTCCTAAGTTAAAATAATAGAAGATAGCAATGTTCAATACTTTTCATCTAAGAAAACACGAATGCCGGTGAGAATTCGGAAAATTTATGAACAATTGGAGAAAGCATGGACAATAACAAATAATGGGCAAAACTAACCTTTTAGAACGCTGTCGTCAAGTTCTTGAAGAGGGAAATCAGTTTCGTCAAAAGCAATGATAGCCGGTTTCGACGGCTCGGCTATCGGAGCAGAACTTTCTGGCGGGAGTGTATGGTGCAGCAGTTTCCCACTGAGAAATGTAATACAAATGTAATGAAAAGTTCGACTTAAAATGCAAAAAAATTCATGCTCATAAAACAGACACCAAATAAGGCGCCACAAAGAATCCTAGAAGACACTGTCCATGTCTTACTAATGACTGATAAAGTGCACCAACTGCAAGCAAACCTTTGGAGGGGAAGAAAAGTTCAGCTACTAGTTGTTTCGTCTCCAAAATGCAAATTCAACACGGGAGTTCATTCCCATTTGAAAAGTCTGACACTTGAAAAATACGAGACAGGACAGAAATCGGACTAGCAGAACGCATTTAACGATAGCTTACACCCCAGTTTCAAAGGCTTTTGGGTTCAATTAAATAACTTGAAGACTTAAAACTGGAAAATGTCTACAAATAGCTTAACTATTTAAACTACGGATCCGCATCCAGACAAGGAATCATAACGAAATGGGAAACGGCTCACGTAATCCAATCTGACAAGAGCACACGCGCAGAACCCCTGACATCGGGAACGCCACCTTTCCGCAATCGACCCATCCGTTGTGCTAATTTGCACAGGAAATCGGTAGTGCTGTCGTATTCGCCAATGGAGTAATGAACCATGATCTGGCGCTTCGGACACCAGGACAAGATAGCTGAGACAGCAGCTTCTGGGGCTTCAACACTCTCCGGCTACAAAGATAGGTGAGAGTGAGTAAAAGCTTCAAGTCCGACACTATTGTCATTATGTGCATGCAAAGAAAGGAGCAGCCTTTCTTCATGAACTCCCAACACATACCCTTTTACAATTTCGAAGAACCAATTCACAGGGATCCTCTCGTTTGGACAGTACGATTCCTGGTGAATCGATCAGATTTATCTTTTTATCAATTTTATACAACTGACAATGTTTTGTGAGACCAGGGACACAGCTGCTATGAGCAACTTTGCGACAAACAAGGGTATTAATAACTGCGCTTTTTCCAGTATTAGGTAGTCCCACAAGACCGACGGTTAGATTTCCGCCATTGTGACGACATACGTTTCCTAAGAGAACCATCAAACCATCCACTCCCAAACCCCTAAATAAAATGTCAATATAAGAGAACCTCAGTACCTTTTAACAGAAGAATTCGTATTCTGGGGTATTTTGCCTTTGATGTTCCCCAATCTGTTGGACTTCTCTTGCGTGTTTGACTTGAACGGCATAATCGTATACCACTTGCGAAAGTAGGCTAACCACTGACGCACAACTCCACTGGGAACAAGATCTTGTCACATTGAAGAATTAGGAAGCCATCATACCAATCTTGTTCAAAAGTAAAATCAGTTTTTTTCCGGCAGCCAAAACTTCATTTTCTACATCAATACTTCGAGTTCCGAGTGGATCCCGAGCATCCAAAACTTCCATAATGACATCCGCCTCACTGATTACACGAGCAAATTGTTTAGTAAAGCTGACACTGGCAATTTTATTCATTGGCTTTTCTGCTTTGATCTCAAGCTTCTCAGCATGTTGCAATAAAGCCAACCGCCTTTCTGATTCCAGCTATTGCATGACGGAAGCTATAAGGTTTCCGTACCTTCTTGGTTTCCTTAATATGTTTTAATATCTTTTCCTTAAAAGGGAGTGAATTCGGAACACCTGGATCCTTTCCTACACCAATAAGTGCGGCTAAAAAGGTCACTTTTAAAGAGCTTTGGATTCTTTTTCCGTTCCCTCCTAACTTTGCGGTGATGTTCACGAACTTTCCTCAGAATTTTATACCTCTTGTGGCATGTAACGCGCTTGCTTCTGACCTCTATGAAAATCGGTGCAAAAGTGGACCTTACTTCGACAGCTCTTCACCATCGCCACGCACGTGGAGACACAAGTCTGCCTGGTGTAACTTTGTTTCAACCGCCATGGAACAAGGAGGCTTGAAACCCATAAGCTAACTTGATAAGGATGGCAACAAATTGATAGCGATATTATGCTAGATTTTTATCAAATCCCTTTAGCGTTACGACAAATAAAACCGTTAAGCATATTTTAAAATAGGTTGGTGCCCATTTAAACAGAAGTGTCTGCCTCCTTCGAAAACTTTGCTTAAAACGTTACTGTTTCTAACTTTTTGCAGTGCAATTTAGAGACTGTTGTAGAATTGCACGCACGTTTCCCCTTTAATTGTTGTTTATTCTATACCATGCAAGACCAGTTAGCCACCATTTTGGCATTGAGTGTTATGTATATGTTCCTTTATTTACTTTGTGTTATAACGCCTCATTTCTTCAGCGGAGTCATGATAAGCTAAAGTAGGATAGTGGGGCATGCATTATAGCCACGCAGAGTAAGAGAGACTGTGGGCGTAATCAGACTTCCCTAGCGGATATCGGAAGTGAAACCTGCAGGGACTCTGTTCCCATGCGATTATGGAAAGTTAAACGAAATGTCAAATCGTAATACAACTTCATCATAGAACTGAGAGTTGTCTTAGATGATCCCTTATTGATAGAATCGCTTTGGTCGTCCCACGGTAGTCGGTGTCTTGAATATCACTCTGCAACGGTCAACGCCATCTATAAAAATGTCATTTGGTCCCGGCATTACTGGTGGACCTCAATAATTCTGGCGCATTTGCACTTTTTACTTTGGGCTATATTAGGGGAGGGAAAAATACCGGATTCATGCTGCTTAAGAGCGGACATTACTTTTCGCCAAGGAGACAATTGATGGCTGTAATAAATAGGCCCCACAACAGTGCTATTTATTGAGATACACACGCACACATTTTCGTCTTCTCATCTTATTGCTGCCCACCTGCCCATTAGAGTTGCATTGGGCACCGCTTTTTAGCATAATCAATGTTGCCATATAGGTGCCTCAGTGTCTCTTAGTCTTGCGGAAGACATGAATAACTAAAGGAGACATGAATTTCGCCCTTTCTTTAAGTGTTTTCATAGAATCATTTAATCGTGGTAGACCTATCCCGCGTTTTGCATCGAGGCTTAGTATTTAACCACATGATCGAGTTTCCTTGCCGCCGCCGTTAACGTTACGCCAGAGTTGAAAGCTGTTGGCATGGCTTAGAGGACGAATCACTGAGGAGAAGTATATTCTTCAAATACCCACTACATCAATGTGAATGGGGCCATTTCTAAACCCTCTATTTGAAACGGTACTTAACCGAGTCATTGGGTTTTCTTCAGCCATGGTTTCCCGTGAAGGATACTCGACCATCATTCAACTCCACGCAGGTTGGTGGGCCTGAATAATTGCATATATCGGCTACGAGCACTAGATATTTGCATTGGTCTAATGGCCTACTTAAATGATGCTTTAGCTCTTGCCAAGCAAAAACCGCAATGATTGAATACTTGAACACCTTTTTTTTGAAAATGGCAAAGGTGAAATTGTAATATTTCTTAAATAATCTGAGATATGAGACTGGCGCTATCAGCCGCTCCTTCATCTGTTTATCAAAACCTGTTCAAAGTGAACGACAACAGTTGTGCCGAAAAGAAGCAGCCAAGCCTATGTAAAGAAGTAGCTTCATTAACGTAAATAACTACTAACCACTCCTTAAATCATGGCACAAAATGTTGTATTAGTGATGAGTCTCAAGTTGTCTCTGCACTTTCATTTGTAGTTAAATAGCCATTTGCGCGGCACAACAAGGAAGTGCCTATTCTAAAATGATTTTAGCGCATTTTTCACCGGACACAGTGGAACGGAAAGGAGTACAAGTGATAGTTCATGATATTTAATTATTCGTCAAATATGAATATCCCAGGATAACTCATTTTACCATTGAGTATGCACTTTTCCTAATGGAAACACACTTTGTCATCAGTCCTGTAGGTTCAACCTCAGTTTCAATCGATGGAATATAGACATTGATTGTGAATAGATTTTGGAAAATGTAATTCACCCTCTCCTCGGGTATGCACGGAAGGAGGCATTCTACAATCCAGGGCCTCTGTTGACACTTCTCTCGAAAGTTCTGCAATGACACATGGGAAGTGATGGTGCAATTCAATTTATCACACAAGTAGTTGACTACGTCCCTTATCGGTTCTTCGGGATCAATTTCCGCATTCTGGGCAGCGATAGATGTATCAAAAGAATCCTGCAATAACCGTCTTATCTCCACTGTCTTTCTCAGCAATCCATCCGAATCGAAGTCCATTGCATAAAAGGCCAATTCCGCTCTGTCATTTATCGTTCCCCTTAACATAATAGAAAGTGTACGAACGAAAGCGGAAGGCGAAATGTGTCGCTTGGATGTTGGTGATAGGTCATAGTTCATTTTCGCTGATGCTCTGCATATACCATCCAGTGAATGTAAGTTAGTGATTCCCAGAGTGCTGTGCAGGAACCCCTTCATCTCCTCATTCGAAATATCACGCATTTTTAGGCCTGTTAACTGAAGGTACATGTGTAGGATGATGCTCAGTTCAGTTTTACTAAAGTAAATACGAGGGGCTCCAAAGATCTTTCTAATGACTCTTTGTATAGCATTCTTATTTTTTGCCGTGACTTCATCACAAGTTGATTGGTGGAACACGTCAGATAAGTCGACATTCGTAATGACGTCTTGAAAGAAATTTTGTGGAGAAACGCGTTTCCGTCGCTTACACGTGGAGAGAGTTCGTGGGGCGGTAAATGCCGGTAAATCTATCGCTAATTTGACTGGTCGTTGATGAATGGGTTTGAATATGGGGTCGCCCAGCAAAAGAGACACGGGCCTCCCATCGCTCAGCATGACCTCGATCACACGTGCAAGAACATGTGAAAGCAATCAATGAAGAGTCATGCCCCATTTTCAGTTGGCATCGATGCTTAATCGGGTAGCTGTTTGAATTTTATTCCTCGTTTTTGGCGTTGCATGTGATGATTCCACCGTGACTTTCACTACAAAGACTTTTTGAAATGTCCTTGGTTTGGATATAGCTTATGGTAGGTCAAAGTGATTTCAATAAACACAAGGCTTGCCAAATGGTATCTGCGATTACTGTCAATAAATTATGTATAGTAAACGCAATTCTCAGATGGACCATTGCCATCAATTATGCTGATTATATTCGTGCAAAAGCGAGATGAATGTGTGCAATTTGAAGCAGCACGACTACTCTGCCTAAAATGTCGCCCTAGGGCATGGAATCTCAACAAACATCAGAGAGGACTTTATAAGTAATAAACAGATGGATGCAATTCACAAGTCATTACCAGAATCAGGGGTAAAGATTCATTTAAGGCGCTCCTGTTAACCATTTTCTCCAATTAGGCCTTCGTGATTTTCTTTCATTCTACTTTGACCTTCTAGAAAGCCTAAGCACTTTTAATGCGAACAGTGCATAGTATGATTGTGCTTCCAGCTTACATTCCATTCTCATTGTACAATTGTTATAAGCAGAGGAGCAGTAAGTCTATGCTTTCAATGGGATGCGATCCATTTTGTTTTTTGTGAGCAATTTCCAATCACCACCTTTCGGGTTATTTGTACTTAAGTATTACACAGGACTTAGACCCACTAGCACTCATAGCTACTAGCCGTTAATGTATCAAATAAAGCGTCTTGATGTTTTACCGCCTCCAAAACTATGGGCAACATGAAACAAAGAGTACAATAAGGGGACCCATGAAAACGAATCGACTTCCGTTACCATTGAGCGGAAGTGGTGGTCCTATGATGAATCGTTTAGTTTTATGCCTTATAAATGCACCTCACAGCGTAGATTTAACTTAGTATCTTTGAATTTCCTCTGCCTTAGCTACATTTAACCCTACTACAATGCCATTCTTTTGTTTAATGAGTGTAATCTCGCTCAGCCTGTTAGCATGAATGAAGGTGATGGTAAGGTAACTAAGGGAGGTTCTCTGATCGCCTGAAATTAATACCATACAGTCTTTTGAGTGCTATTTCCTACAAAGTCCGATCGAAACAGAGTGGCTACTCCACAAAAGTAAGTAGACTCCACTCGTAGGATGGAATGGCTTCTGTGGAGAGGCGCATTTGGCCAACCCTGTGCTTAAGGCATCAATAGGCCAATCCCAAGTAAAGACGGGTTCTCTGCAAAGATAATTAATCTCATCCCTCACCATTTTGAGCACATTTTCATTAAACTGAATGGTTGACGCTTTCCTTGTGTTGAGTTTGACACAGCAACTCTATCCTCTGATATACCCTTTGACTTTGGTATCCACTACGATCACTATCCAAGGCGTACTTGAAATAGTTACGTAAGGCAATTATTAGAGGATATGAAGTGAGCAATCGCCTTAGTTAAGATTGCCATGGCCTCGTCATCATGAATAGGCTTTCTGAAAGTGGTACTCCCACTGGGTAGTGATTCAGCACCGCTATAAAAAACAGTTGAAGTCAAGTATAAGCAGTACGCTCGATTGCTGCATATCTCTGCTCTTCTACAACCCATAAAACAAACTTGGCGACATCTTACACCCGTACTCTGGCCCCGCGGGAGCCTCGAAATTACAGAGGTTTGCAGCAGTTTCGTGGAACTACAACTCAACGCCTATTCTACCTTTCACTTTGTTACCATTTCAGTCCTACTCGGCCACGCCTATCTGAATTCCTTTCAGCGTGTTCGCTTACTTGAAACCTTCATGCAATCCGGTCGAGAGCTCGATAGCAAACTTGTCAGGTATTTAGCAGCCATGGCTATTGCCTTTTTAGTTATTAATAGCATTTCTGCAGAAAACGAGACTCTATCATTACCGAAGGTGGACATTTTAATCCCTCCGTAGCATATGCTTCTCTTTGACCATGTTAGGCAGGTTAGTCGTTTTTAAGGACGGGATCGCTTTCTGCTGCCATCAATGTAGTGCTCCGGGTGGCTCGCGATGTAGGAAGAAGACGTACTTTTAGTTCATATTATGCATTACTGACATACAGAAAGACTGGCTGGAGCCCCTCGCATGGTTTGGATGCATACCACTCAAGGGAAGCACAGTGGTGAAGCCTTAGGTCCTCGCAAAACCAGTGTTTCCATGAATTGCTTCTTGAAAGTGACACATAGTGATTACCACCTTAGCAATAGTTTGATTATTTCTAAAGGTGGGTGAAATACTACTTAAAAACAACTGGACAACTGACAGGGTAGGAAATCGGTCTTTGGTAGCGGCTACGAAACTAATTGTACCTCGCTTCATTTAGCTGGTGTTTTTAAGCACAGGTTTCATTTGAACTAAACCGAAATATCTGCATACAAACACACTTACAAGCAAACGTACAAATGGATGGACACACAGACAAAAGGCAGACACAAGTGCAGACGACCAAGAAAGGTGATGCTTTCGATGCAACTCCTTGGAACAGAATATTTTGACTGACTTGTAGGAACTAGAAATGCGTGTAGTAGTTAGTGTCCCTGCATCGAGAGGAATGGATAGATATCAGTCTCTCTACACATTACTTTTTATTGGGTTCTCTGCCGCCCAACGTCTGTTTTGAACCTTACACCGTAAACCATTCCTGGAAGTTGATGAATGTTATTTGATCCTATCTGCTTTGGGAGTGTAATTCGAGGCTCCCGCGGGGCCAGAGTACGGGTATAAGATGTCGCCAAGTTTGTTTTATGGGTTGTAGAAGAGCAGAGATATGCAGCAATCGAGCGTACTGCTTATACTTGACTTCAACTGTTTTTTATAGCGGTGCTGAATCACTACCCAGTGGGAGTACCACTTTCAGAAAGCCTATTCATGATGACGACGAGGCCATGGCAATCTTAACTAAGGCGATTGCTCACTTCATATCCTCTAATAATTGCCTTACGTAACTATTTCAAGTACGCCTTGGATAGTGATCGTAGTGGATACCAAAGTCAAAGGGTATATCAGAGGATAGAGTTGCTGTGTCAAACTCAACACAAGGAAAGCGTCAACCATTCAGTTTAATGAAAATGTGCTCAAAATGGTGAGGGATGAGATTAATTATCTTTGCAGAGAACCCGTCTTTACTTGGGATTGGCCTATTGATGCCTTAAGCACAGGGTTGGCCAAATGCGCCTCTCCACAGAAGCCATTCCATCCTACGAGTGGAGTCTACTTACTTTTGTGGAGTAGCCACTCTGTTTCGATCGGACTTTGTAGGAAATAGCACTCAAAAGACTGTATGGTATTAATTTCAGGCGATCAGAGAACCTCCCTTAGTTACCTTACCATCACCTTCATTCATGCTAACAGGCTGAGCGAGATTACACTCATTAAACAAAAGAATGGCACATGACGGAGCCTCAAGTGTCCACGTAGGCGGACTCCTAGAATTAAGCTAGCAATGAATGTACTAGAGTCCATTGGCATCGCCCACTTGTTGATTTAAAATGCATCCTAGATGAAAAGAAAAACATTTACTTCAAAGTATAACAAGGAGCAAAAGTAGAAAAAATCGCCTAAATATTTTTTTGAGACAGCTTTAATTTTTAAAAGGGACTTAATTGATTGCTGCGCACTAACCAATTAAAGGCGTTCAACAAGCTTATAACTACTGCAGAAAGCTAGCCGGCCTTCATAAATTGAAATTTCCCGACAGTGTTCATCTGAATGCATAAATTTGCGTCTTTAAGGCACGTCTCTCCTACTCTTTTAGTCTGCTCCCACTAGTTGGCATAAAATTCACATCAATCTGTCATCCACGTCGATCAGTAGCAAATAAGTGGTAGGTAGTGTATGTTAATTGACACTACCGGAGCAGTTCAGCAGTTCAGGTGAGGTTATAAAGAGGGAAGTGACAGAACGCATGACGCTGAAGTACAGTTTACGAAATTATGCAGAGGTAATTCAGCATTGTCAATAAAAAATTGTTGAGATTTTGAGAGGCTTTAAAAGCCAAACAATAAGAGGTAAATAATTTATTATCTCTTGCGACTTTTCGCAACTGTTTGTAGAAGGGCAATCAACGTCGGTAAATTGCTCAATCCTCTTGATGAATGCCTGATATTGCGGTGAGGAGAGGTTTGGATGACAATGGTGAAGTTACTTTAAACTGAGGCTCCTTTTCTGCATAAGATCAAGCTTCGTGGAGTGGATCCATGAATAAAATATGGTAGCAGATTGAGAGAAGGAATTTCGCGAGGGGGAAGTTATCAAGCGCATACTTGGTATGCTCAACGCATGGCAGGAAGCGCAAGGCTGAGGGTACGCACTTGATCCCCAGCCCACCTTTTAACACATTCTTAGGCACTTTAGCGTATTAATAGAATGCAATCCAACTTATGCTTGAAAGCATTTGAAGGAGGCATGTCTTTCAAGTGGTCACTTTATGGATTACAGAAATGAAAGCTGATCCAACGGACAGATATGCTCTGATGAACCATGTGAAGCATCAATCCAAAGTTTGCTACTCTCAGTTCATCAAAAGTGCCACTTGGCAGTGCCGCAGGTACAAGTATATCCCTTAAACTGGTCAGGCGACTATAAGGGTTACTGAAATTTCTGATGATAACTCACGGCCCCTGCGTCTCATTCTGCCAGCTACAGTACATGTTGCTCTGTTGTCTACCGCTTTTTACGCCTTTTTAAAGCTGAAGATTGTGATTTGAAGAACTTATTAGGGTTACAACCGAGGTGCAATTCTGTTCCCAGGGGAAGGTGGAAGCAGAAGTTACTATCAAATTTGCCTCATTACATGACATAGTACAACAAGAGTAAACAAAAAAATCAGAAACCGCAGCATTTGCCACACCCACAATGGCATATGTGATTGTCTGGTTGTTTGCAGCTATGTGGATGTTTCGCCTGAAGTAGATTTGAAGTTCTCAGTCATTGCGGCTTATTTAGATTTGTGACATCTGCAAGGTGTCGAGATTTCAGCCAAAATTAGTGCTATAAATGGATGGTAAGAAGTGGTCTAATAATTTACCAGTTGCGTGATGTACCCTCAGTGAAGGTAACTGACACCTGAGTCTGGGAAATTCTTTTGAAGAAATCGACCGTTCCTTCCATTGTAAAACACTGGCTTCTTGACCACTGCTAGTTGCGAGTTACGTGGCACTGGGATGGTGGATAAGAAAGCCGTTTCATTTATTGTCCAGCTCCTTAGAGCTGGACGCATTTACTGATTTAATGGAACTCTTATGAAATGAACGACGGATTCTGTGAGATCATCGAATTTCAAATGTCTTAGCTGGTAAAAAGCCCCGTAAAACGATGCTAATCACCCAATCTTGTACAATTTATGCATTAAGAACGTCCTATGATTAGTTATCTGTGTAAGCAGAGCTCTGAAATGGTCTGAGAGTGGAGTCTGCAGCAAGGGCTAGGCAACTCATCATCTTGACATCCTAATGGCCGGAATGTCAGTTTTTCAAGACTGCCGGTAGAAGTAAACGAGCAGAGCTTCAAGAGACGATGTTTGCAAAAGGCGTCAACAGAATTCCGTAGGCATTTTGTATTTGCCTAAACATTTCGTAATGGTATGGCGGTGCGACCTCGCGTCACATGGCCCCATTCATGCTAGCCAATTTGCCTGCCATTGGTCGCCAACACCATTTCAATGCTTTCTGCAAGGTGAATAGAATAATATTCGGGAATGGTCACTGCAAAACAGCTTCGGAGGCAGAGTCTACCAACTTGCTCTAAAATGCGTGCGTCAGACCATTTTGTAGGCTGGAGAGAATGAAGATCTAAGGAAGGCTTTACCATCTCCTCAAAGCTAATCGTAGGGCCAGAATGATATTGTAGAGGATCCACCAGAGCACAGCTGGCTGGAAGTACCTAGAGAATAAAAAGGAAGGTCCACATCAGCTTTTAATTTTTTTGCCTCTAGGGGACGTTCGAGACAGGAAGGCTGCTTGGTGCCGGAAATATACTTCCAGATGGTCATGAAAATTAACATCAACTTGATAAATGTTAACTTCTCATTTTGCATCGATGCACTTCATAGCATCTTAAAACACTCAAGTTGAAGAGAGGAAATGACCACCGATCATATCAGGCTTATCAAAGAAACGAGAATCCTAGAATCAGTAAAAAGTGTTTTTGATTCGACCACAACTCACTTCGTTGCAGTGGGCATTTGTGGAGTGGGTGAAGCGGTAGTCATCGTGAGTCAAAGGCATCCTATCGTCGTTGATGTTGACCTAAGAAGTTCCACAGAGCCCAACGAAATCATTTCTTCTTCTTTAAATGCTGTTCAGCTCAGGCAGTAGCGGCCCAACCCTCTTCACTTAGGACGTCTTGGAGCAACGATGCCAAGCATCGTGGGAGTTTGACTGTCGATCAACAGAAATCAAGGAAATTAAATCTTCAAAATTTTAGGAGTTTTTAGGCTGCTGATCAAAGAGCTACGATTACGGTCAAGACTCGACATTTACCATATTCTAGATGGGAGCAAGTAACAAGAAAAAGGACAGGAGTCTATCACAGTAATGTCAGGGGGCCTAGTGTTTACGTAAGATTTAGGAAAATCTAGGAAAATCAGGAGGGGTGAAGAGATTAATGCCGCCTGTAACGATGATGAAAGCAGACCGGCAGAATCAGCAGAAAGCACAAGATACCCAAAGTCGTGCAGACTTTTATTTGTAGCAACCGGACCGGTAGCGCTCAGGTGTGCCGCGCTGAAATTTTTAAACCGTCAGAGCCGTTAGATCTGCTATTTAGGTGTACTCAGGCTCCATATTGTGTGCAGCCACATTTCTGATTTTCAGCTGAGGTTAGTAATCTGGTCGGTTCAAGGTTTTTTGTGCAAAATTACGGATTCGACTGTTATATCAGCCTTTGCACCCTGATACCCTATAACTGGGGCTCGGGCACGATAAAAATTGGAATCTAGAAGCTTTTGCTATGTGTACGATAGATCTATTGCAACAATTAAATAGTCGTGGAAGTTTACTTCGGAGATGGTGACTGAAGTGACACTGAGTTCGTTTTCTTACGGACTTATAAAACGTGGAGTAGTCAACCAAGAAAACAGGGTTATGGGACCAACTTTCTACCCTCCTAGTAACATATGACTGTTTCGATTCTAATACTGACAAATCTAGCTCCAGTTTATAGCATGATCTAGGAAAAATTACATACAGAGGGAGACCAGTCAACTTTCTCTTGCCCAAAGGTCTCAAATCACAAATCTACGAGGTATTTGTGTGTCTCTAGTTAAACAAAAAGGCAGCACTACCAGGTGTAGAAAATTACAAACGGAAATGTCTGGTTGTAAGATAGCAGCGAGGAGATGTGATAAGGATAGTTCGTTAAAAGTGTGTGATGAGGCAATTCTTGTTCTGCCAAGCGGTCATTTCTTTTCAGGGATGGAAAGCTCTATTTTTGCATAGAAATGGATGTAAATTCCATTGGTAGGCTTATCCTGAATGATCTAGACTAATGTTGTGTAGTTTAATCTCGTATTAGTTGGACGATCTATACTACACAAAAAAATGGATTCTTGGATATCCCTTTTCCAGCACGTTTGTAATCTACCCTAAACATCAACTCTCGGGTGAGTAGTAGATCTTTTCGCATAGATTTTTGTGATTTGTGGTGAACATATGAGTGAAATGACTGTGCAATTCAGATTTGTGGCTATCGTATGTGTAAAACTAACTTCTTCAGAATCAGCAGAATCTCATAGCAAGGGATTCACGTGTATTCCAATGAAAGTTTTCGAATTGTCATTATTACTGTTAAAAGACTCCACTTTGCGATATGGCAGTGACTTAAAAATGCGCACCACAAGGCCTCTCGGGAAATTAATCCTTATTGTGCTTTCTACCGCCTTCCTCCTAGCTTCAGCTCTCTCTCACGAAATTATCCTCAGTGTTGATAAATGCCATTCAATTTTATCAGCCTTACAGCTAAAATCTGGACTGCCTACAAAGATGGGAAAGGAGTAAAAGCTCTTGTCAGGTTCGTCGTAAGGCAAATGGAGAGGTAGACATTGTGATGATACTTAATTACTTCAAGGTAGGTGTACCGCTCGAGGGTAGCACTCCAATCACATCAACAATAAAAATCACTGGTAATTCTCAAACAAAGCGTTTGAAGGTAAAGGAGCCGAGGACTCTTAATCCCAACTTCTACATTCAACTTTAAAAATGAATGACTGAATGGCTGACTGATGATAGGAAATGGCTCTTTTATTGCAAAACTAAGTGAGTTAGTGTTTAACATTGTTTATCCCCGTACAAATGGCTCACTTGCATAAAATACTACACCCTTCAGGGTCACACCACTTTAACCTTAGAGAACTGTGCGTGCATTGGATGCGGTGCTCTGCACATGCATTTATTCACTCCTCATAATGGATTGTTGACCTTCTGAAGCCCAAATAATAATCAGAACTGAGATTCATCCTTCACTTGGCAATATCCAGTAAAACTAGAAGGTGTGGAAGGTTGATTGCGTCTATTTTTTTAAGGGTAGTCAGAATTAGAGAGCCAGTCAATGGGAGAAAGAGTTTTTTGAATCCCAAGCACTTAGCGCAAAGTCCCATACAGCCAAGAGAAAATTGCTTGCAAGGTTTGTATTTAAGCGCTCCGGGTTAAAAAAGGATTGATGGTGGATGCAGCGAATGAAACACTTCTGGGAGTCATCAGCAGCCACCTGTATAGTTAACGACATAATAGCAAAGCCTCGTGAACCCACTTAACCCTGTGCGCATCTGTGCATTCTAAATAGCTCACCTAACTCTTTTTCATTCAAGTTACCCGTTGCTTCCCTTGTTAGCTTTATAGAAGTTTTATCGCTCAAGGGCATTTGTTGGCATTACTGACTGCTTTTTCATTTTTTTTCTTTTCTATTCACCTAAGGATAAAATGGCTCAAAATCAGGACTTCCGTCATTGCCATCTAGTTGATGTGAACATGCCATTAGTTGGCATCGACCTACTGTCATTCTAATCCAGTTGAAAACCTACATGAGACACTCGTGACAAGTAAAATGCAACCGTGCAAAATGAGAATGATGAGTGGGAAAATGCATCACCTTGTTCGGCCTAAACATACAATCACTTCACACCGTTTTCCAATCTTGCCTCTCACTTCACCCAACATTCGGTCAGCGGTCTTTGACGCAGTCAGCTGCCAAAACTGTTTGCGACTCTTGATGCCTGCTCAATACTCGATACATGCAGCAGGTAAAAGTCCGCATCTCACTGCCAGGGAGAAATTGTCCTTGAAATCGGTGTGCAGTATGTATAGTATGAGTATGAAATAAAAAATTGTCTGCTATACAAAGCTCGGTGGATTGAGCTTTCATTTCAAGTGGACCACTGCTTTCCACCAGCAAGGAAGTCGTAATTTGTAAAAGAAGGAAGACTGATTACTTATTGAAGAAATCTGAACTAATGACTTACAGTAACATTGACGAAGGAGACATTACGATTGCTCATGGTACCATCACCTGCAGGAGAACAGATCACTAGGGTCATCAACACTAAGGGAATTCACTTTCCTTCGGCTCAGAAGTAAAGCCATCTACCACACTTAGGTTGACTACCACTTGGACTCGAGGCAGTTAGTAACAACTACTAATTACTTCTACTTCCTTCGCTTTGCTTCCATTCACTCCTGTTTACTTTAATTTTAAATAGGAACAAAAAGATGGGAATAAAATACATTGCAAAGTCCTCTCAGCCACCTACAGCCCCACCTCACTTTGTTTTTCTTGAATAAACAATCTCGAATCATGAAGTGAATAAAGCCTAATAACTTCATTTCCATTAACCACTTCCGCCTAGTAAAGGAGATGCCCTAGTAACCACATCAGAGACCATTCGATTGCTGAACATAGGTTCCATCCAAAATTACTTACCTTTAATGCTTAAAAGCAAATGGAACTGGTTTTCCAGCATTTTTAATCTACCTATATTGTTCCCTTGGGTAATTGGTTGTACCAAATTTGGCTGCCAATTACCTTGATATTGTAGAAAATGGATGGCTTTGGTCGGGCAAGAGAGAACTAGTTGGAGGTACTCAAAATCTTCGTCCTCATCTCACCCTACTTACATTTCGAATCCTTCCCTTATGTTTCCAAGCTTGAAAATCTCAAAATCACATTCTAACCATAATGTAGATGAATTAAGTAGAGTTGAAGGAAGCAGAACAGGCAGATGATTGTATTAGTGATTGGTTGGTCATCGCCTAATTGCCCTTAATCAATTGGGTGGTCTCTATACCGTATGTAAAATAGAAAGCTACTGTACACAGAAATTAGTACAAACTGTAACACAGATACCATTCTCTCCGCTACTGTTAATTGGGAAAAAATTATTGTTTTAGTAAATGAAAGTCAAGAAGACGGGTTCAAAGCATCAGCCGTATAGAAGAGTCGGTAAAGCGGTGTGGCAGTGGTAAATGTAGAACTGGGCACATGGTGGAATAATGCCTTAAAGTACAAAAATGAAGGTGGGCGCGTCACCGCTCCTCCCCGTATAAAATGATCACCACATGTCCTAATGTCATTTTCCGCCAATTATTACCTCATAATGCAACATGGCGATACAAACCACATGCATTGTCACTTTGAGCATTGTCAGGTTCACTAGACTTTTTTACTTTGACACACACTCCATTTACAGGCTATCATGTACTGAAGGGGTATACTGAAGGCTGAAGGTACAAACATTGGGAAGACTAGGCATTCGGAACTCGATTTACCCTTGTTCAATTCCACCTTGTTCATTTGTCACATCTATGCGTCTCAATAACAGACCACGATTCTTCACCTACAGTTCACACAAGTAAACCAATCCTGGATCGAAGTAGTTCTTGGAGAATCTTGCTAAAACTGAATCCATCCATTTGCGGCCCATACAAAATAATCCTTTTTTGGCAAAAAAGAAACACCCTACCTCCGGGCTGATGCAAGTTGGGGTGATTTGTCTCCTTTCGAACATCGAAATCGGTACATG
This sequence comes from Taenia solium, assembly GCA_001870725.1. Classification (NCBI taxonomy): domain Eukaryota; kingdom Metazoa; phylum Platyhelminthes; class Cestoda; order Cyclophyllidea; family Taeniidae; genus Taenia; species Taenia solium. The sequence goes on along the minus strand of MIEF01007904.1, from coordinate 21,479 downwards.
TATGAAGGCGGCGAGCCGCGATACCATCAACTAGGAGTGTTGATCCCACCGAACTGCCATATTTGCATCTGAGTAGAGATTTGAGCATGGAACAGATCACATTGGATTTCTAATCACCGGTTTATTAACTACTTATTGGTCTTGCTCATAGCCGTTGAAGCATTGCCAAAATTATGACACCCTAGAACACACAAGCGATGAGTGTGCACGTTGTCCTTCACTATGTGAGCCTGTTCACCCAAAATGTCCCCTTTCAGGCAGCCGCATGTTACACATAGCGAAACTTTCATTTTCCATGACTCCACAACTTCCACAAAACTGTAAATCAGCCCGCCAGAAGTGGAACCAACAGCAATTCAATGTGTTATCTGATTTAATGCTTTCAATAACCTCTTTTTTACTTGTTCAGGGTTGAACAATCACTCTCACGCCAAACCGATATTAAAAGTCAACGCGACCTTAATTGGCAAAAGGTCGCGCGAAACAATTTTATCTCTCAGTGGGAAAATTCTATTAAAATACCCCTCAAGTAGTTAAGTGACCCACGAAGGAAGCAAAAAATTATTTAGGAGAGACGAACCCATCCTTCTTACTAGCTGTAAAGCTTGCAGTGGGTATTTGCTTCTTCTTCTTCTTCTTCTTCTTTCTACTTCTCCCTCAAGTTGGTAAATATGCGAGTAAGTGGACTGTCAAGCAAGCAATAAGACCGTTGGAGAAACAAACACCATGGAGACGAATCCCTCGAGTGCTAAAAACTATACATTGCAAGTCCACACCAAAAGAATGAGAGCCGTATTGTTGTATATAGGCACATTTGAATGATGACATACGAGCGCTACTTGGCTGTAGGAAGTTGGCTGGAGTTTCGTATGAGAAAAGAAGTGCGCAATGTGTTAGCAAGCACCAGTGAGGTTGGCTGTCAATAGGCTTGGACGTCTCCAGCATACTGCTTTTCTCTTGTAACTGATGCCTTTCTGAAACACACACGCCATTGCATCAGTTAGACGACTAGATAGGAAGTTTCGTGGCATATATCTTCGATCCCCTTATTTGACTTAGACACATTTAAGTAAGTTGGGCATTGAGTAATGGAGAGGCGATCACTTCGTTCGTTTCTTCTTTTGTTTGCCCACATTACCCTCTCATGCAGCAACCCAATTAGACTGGTGCAAATGTGCGGCAATGCCACCGAAGGACCTCAACATGCAGCACTGCTAACAAGATAGCCGAGTGTCAAGTATGGGCTGTTGGTATTTTTCTGCAAAAAAGGTAGTTGGAACAATGGTTTAATGTCATCGTCATGGGAGATGTATCCGAAACTGTTTCTTGGGAATAAAAAGGTAGGCAGTGTTCCACCGCTAACTTGCTTCTCCACGCAACGTCAATCAAATTTGTGATCAAAGTGGGGTAGACATGAGTGCCGAATACTTTGAGATTTGCTTCAAAGCAAATATTCACAATTAAATTAATTCACTATACTCAAAAAACATTTCTCCTTCATGGAAATCTTGAGAAGGCAATTGGTGAATGGCTGACTGACTGCATAAGTGGGATTTACGCTCCACGAAGCACGAACTAGCGCCATGCCTCAGCACCACGTGTGGGTGGATTAATACACCCACTACTCTAGCTCAGGAATATTAATCATCTCACTGCTCAAACAGAACTAACTTGTACCCCTATTCGCCGGGTAATGGACCTCGAAAAGAGGGCCGCCAAGTTCGGTTTCTCTTCGGTGTGATAATTGTTAAACTGACCATTCACTGGAAGAAGTCTCAGGGTAACTGAACAGCCTTTAGTCACCTGACAATGTCAAATTGTAAATTGCAGGGCACTGCAGTGTGTATTTCCTTGTATCGTCTCACCTATTTGCGTTACACCAGCTCGGACTGCCAACCACCAATTGATTTGCCTATTTGAGATGGTAATCTAGCTAGTGGGTGGCGCAACGTGATGCCTTAGTTAGTAACCACACGGAATAAGGAAACATCGACCTGCATGCGATTGCTCTCGGTGGATATTAGGGATGAACTAAATATTATGCTCGAAGCGTATTGCAAGAAGTTGCGGTTCGATGGTGCGGTTAACTGACCTTAGCTCCATTCGGTAATTCCCGGTCTCATTTCCTCAAATCAGAACGATTTCATCTCAACTTCGAATTCGCCATAGAATATGCAATTCGTTATCTAGATTTGACGCAGTTTAGTCAAGGAACTCATTGTTATTAACTGGATAGAAAGCTACCTTACCTGTGTTGGGTGCCAAGCAGACATTTGGTCACTTTGTGAGCGTGACCTCAACTGTGTTACTGAGCATCGGGAGTTGACTGGGCCTAATTTAATGATGTTACGACTGAGGAATAAAAATACTGGTCAAAATGTCATCTTTATAATTCTACAAATCAGAATATTGCATTGGAGAAGGCGGGCGATACTTCGATCATGCTGATTTTGTGGTGCTTTTGAGGAACAGGTAAGTAAAAAAAAATTTACTGCTCACGTTTATATTACATTCTCATCACTTTCAATCCTCGTTTTCCACAAATGGCCTTGTTAGGCCTTGATTGATGTTACGACTAGCCGTCTAATTTTTTCTTTGATCTGTCACGTACAAAGGTCAAAGGAGGTTCAGTCAGTCAGGCAGTCAAAATGTTGGATTTGAATTAATGAAAGTGCGAAAAAATAATCTACCACACCTTTCACTTACACAATTTGATTTTTAGCTACCCATACAGAGTACGGAAACAATAAAATTCACTCATTTAGCATGGTAGGCCCAAGCAAACTCCCTTTATTTCCTTTTTATTCTTTCGCTGGACTTATCAGCAGAGTAAAATGAAAATTTAATCACTGATGCTAAATTTAGTCCACCCATTGATGGAGTTTTTCTTACAGCCCCGTTTCATTTAAGCATAAAAAAACAACCTGAGCCCATTGTCTTTCCGATACCAAACCTCTTAGTTCGAGGTTACTCACTGTTGCGGGGTGTGACAAGGGGACTACACAAAAATCAGGGCTTTCAAATTCATTATACTACAGCAGAAACTACTTTCAGAGGCGACTTCTGAATGAGAATATTAGCATTTGCATTAGCCCCTAATTAATGCACAAAAGCAGTTTGCTGTAGGTTGCTGCAAGAAAGGCTGTATTTTCTTCCCGCAAACAACTATATGTAACTTTAAAATGAGTATGTGAATTTTATTTCTCTAAGTCGAAATAAGGACTAGGTTTGACACTAATGGAAATCTCATTTACCTCTTCACTTGAGCTATTCTGACTTCTCGAATTTTTTTGCTAATTAGACCCTCGAAGATGCATGAGGTCAATAGGTTTACCTTATTGAATAGGAGTTAAGCAAACGATAGAAACTCTGCAGGGTTCTCACTGTAAGTTGGGGCTCAACCAAAGAAGGATGGGTCGAATTGTAAGGAGAGGACAAAAGCAGGAGCACGTAGCACTCGTAAGCACTAAGGTAACGCAAGGGAATCACGACTAGTTCCATACTCTACGATGGGCCAATAACCACAGTTAATGAGCTCCTCAATAAGCAGCTGCGGTGAATAATGGAGGATAAAAAATGAAAATAAATTGGGCAGAAATTGCCCAAACATCATTTAGATACGTTCCCATGCAAAAATTCTTAATAAAATAAGAAATAGTGAAACTGAAATCTTGTAAGGGGTTGCAAATTCTTAGGTGAGATTGCCCATAGAATAAGTGCCATCAATGCATAGTAGGGATGGGCTGATATTGTGGCCAGGAGACCATGCCGTCCAGTATAAGTAACACATAGGCATCACAGTTCCTCGATTCTAGCATTTAGCCTTGAAAAGCCCCTCTGAAATGCTGATCAGTTTGTGAATGGAGGAAGAATGAGACGCACATAACTTCTAGCAGCAGAAGCCAGAAGAGGAAATGATACCTTTATCGCACTGTTTATACCCTTACAGCTTATTTTTATCTCCACCAAAGTCATTCCATGACAGGCAAAACTGTTTATTAAGATAACTGCCTAAGTGGATCCACACATATGAGCAGGAGGAAAAGAGTTAACGGGGTATCCATGTGTTCGCCTCTCCCTTGATCTCTTAAACAGGTGAACGTGGTTGCGACAGCATTTAGTCCTCTTTAAATAGCCTTATTTAAAGCTCTCACGCGTAAGCAACTGCACCACTCATAGTCTATAATTTCAGAGCGGAGCAGTTTCTACCACTCCGCCACGGAAAAATAATTGCTTGCCGCTTCCAAATTTCTTTCACACTACTTCTCTGTACAAAAAAGGTAGGCATCCTACTCTTTTCCAAAGCCACCACCTTTCATTTCTAAATTTTAAGCTAAATAGCAAATGTTAGCTATTCATTTAAACTTTTGAACTAGAGAGAAATTCATCATCACTTGGCAGACTATTGAAGGAAGTTAGAAATATTTATATAAGATCGCAAAGAATGCTTGCCGCTTTGAGAACAGCCATTGTACCTCCCGAAGGCGGTATGCCATTCGGACCATCTCAGCAACACCCATACCAAACTTCCTGCACGTCGGAACTCGTTTTCGGACTAGTATTACGTGTTCATTTGTTGTTCAGGGAACACTCGGAGCCCCATACCAAATGGCACATTCTATGGCCAAGTTGTGAAATGCTGGCGTTGAAGCAAAAACCAAGATTGGACAGAGCTAAAAGAAGGCGTGATCGCACAGAGTAGTAGCTATTTGCCCTTAGTATGATTCTAGTGCTTATCGCAGCTAACATTGGCCGTGACAGGCATAGCAAAGGCCAATCAACCATTTTTAGTAAAACGCACTATCCACTTAAGAGTCTATTTGAACTGGCTCCCTTGCTATACTCCTCTCTCAAGCCGCAGCTATTTTAGCATGACTGCGGGTTGGCTGTATCACTACAGAAGAGAAAAAAATCTTTCCAACTAAAAAAGGACCGGCTAGAGACTCCTTTAATGTTTCATTTGGGGTTAAGAATTGCTTCAGATTGATTGGAAGGTATCCCGTGGTGACAATAACTTAAGTAGTTTTACCAGCAGAACAACAAAATGGCTTTACATGAGTTCCCTCAATACATTTTACTGCAATATATCGCCCCTGTCTCAGTGCGACACCAACATGCTGGATCCACCTTTATAAAATGGTAAGCCTCTCTGCGAGGAAACTAAAACCCCGACCTACTTGTCTTTGTTCATCTCCATCTCCATTTGATCATTGTAAGATTATCTACCCAAGTCTAAAGGGAAAAGTTAGTGTCGTTCCTTGGAGTAATGTTCCACTGGAGTACGAAAGCGAGTGAGTGTGAGCCACTGTCTACTGTCTCTCAACTGTGTACGATCTTCTAGCACAGCTCTTTCCCCCTTTTGAGCTCTGTACAACTTTGGCAGGATGCCTGTACAGCTTTAGGATTCAAATAAAGTCGAGTTTACAGGTAAAAATGACCAATATTCCACTTTATGAGACCTAAGAAACAGGCATTTAACTTTGCTCTCTAAGAATTTGCCACTTGGACAAGAATCGAATTGTCATTCCACTTTCAGACGGCGCAGGTGAGATTGATACTGTGTTCTAAGGCCTAATAAAGCTGGATCCCCGAGGATATTCAAATGCTCTTAAAATTTATTAACACATTTGAATCTAAGCACCTCTTCCTTATAAAAGCACCCTTCAACAAAATTTGTTAAACACAAAGCAGCACTACAATGCGGCCATCAATCATGTTTAATCACTTGGCGGTAAATGCCTTCTTAAACTGCCCCACCATCACCTCAATTTGGATCGTATTGCCCGATCTGGTTTTCACCATAATAAGGTCTTTAAGGTGTGCTCCGAAAAGCCACACATGAATGCATCACATATTTGAAAGAGGGCAAAGCGTTTATTCGTCGTTTATTAGTCACCAAACCACCAGTTGGGTCCTTTGTACTCTGGTTTTAAGCTATCCTTTAAGGATTTTAATTCGAGGAAATAGAGTGTTAAATTACGCAGTTGAAAATGGTAAGCAATGATACCAGAATGGCACTAAAAGTGTCTCGTATAAAAGATCAGGAGTAGAAAAGTACGTTTAAAAGCACTCGTAAAAACCCACCTTAGGTGGTGTAAGCTGAATAAAAGGATGGCTTCCAATGTCTCACTTATTAGAGTAGATTGGACGACCTCCGTTTTAACCTTAAAATGTTATTGTGAGCTTAGAGGTCAAAAAATGTGGACAAGACCCCTTTGGCGAAACGTAACTTCAAGTCGGAATGCCTCATAACCCATTTCAAGAACCATTTTATTATATGCTTACTTTCCATTGACCGAGAAGCGAGCTGTTGACCTTTGTCTATATTTCATTAAGTAAGTAGAATCGGCTTTTGCTTTTTTAACTTCTACGCAGCAAGCCCTTGCGACAGTTCAACAATTACTTCAGAAGTTGACGTCTTCTTCTCCCTTTGAAATACCATGGAGCAAAATTTAGTGTTGATTTTGGTGGCGACTCTATTCACACTTACGCACCAGTACAAAACACATTTTTTTAACACAGACGAATAAATCTTAACTACTGCAAACTGCGCATGACTTTCGACACCAACCTGGCAGCCTACTTAATCCAAATAATGCGTACTGAAATAAACGAATTGAGAGAAAAACAGGCTCATACATGAGAGCCAAACACTGGGATTATTTATGCGCCTGTATTGAATCATCCGAGTGCAAGTTGGTAACTGGAATCTTCAGAGGAAATGAGAAAAAATGGTGCTTGACAGTGAAGCACTGTACAAAGTAAGTAATTCGCTCAGTTGGTAGAACAGTACCTAAGGGAGGATGGTGTACTTGTGTGTCTCTCCACGTGAGGGTGGACGTTTATCAAACCTCTACCACCTGTCTTAGTACTCTATCAACTCATTTAAAAGTCTACTTTCTGATAAGTTTTTAGCTTCGAGTGCCGCATGCTTCATCACAATCAAATGGAACTGCTGCACTTTCACCGGTACAGTCTCCAGATGCAATGCAACAGCTGAGCTTGGAAATAGGAGTGTCTTCCCAATGGTTAAAAGAGCACTTCTTCTGGTTTCAATATAATCGGTCAAAATTAAAAAAAATATGTAAAACACAGACCCAATTATAAATACTTTATGATCTTAGGGACTTTTCATTCATCCTCCTCCATTGTGTCAATTCTCTAGCCATCGGCCCACACAGTGTCGTAGACGAAGAGGCAATGCCCTGCAAAGATGGAGAATGGGTCGTAGAATGCTATTTTTTCGACCAAAAGTTGCCTTGAACAACTTTTGCTTTGCACCCAAATTCAATCAGCAGCTAGAAATACTTAATCGAAGAATCAGAGACTCCTTTCAAAGATCGGAAGATAAAAAACTACGATTTTTTCGACTGACTACAGGTGATTTGAGTGTCGGTTGAGTTTCTTGTAGCGACTGATCCAACTGTTTTATGAATAAGGCTCGGGGTTCCTCCCTTCCACTCTAGTCTCTAACTCCTGAAACATGGAACCAAGTTGAGCCAAGATATGATTCACTTGGAAGCGATAAATGAAGGGTAAAAGTGCTGTAAATAAATGTGTCTTAGGTCATATTATTTCTTCCTCAAAGGCTGATGGTGTCCTATCCATCACAAGGTCCATATTTGCACACCATCATCTCGACAGTTAATCTGTTCAAAATCATGTAGGTGTACCGGTTCGGCTGAATGGTAGGAGGCTTCAAAGTGTACTGTTGCAACCTCTGCCTGCACTGGCAAAGCTTTATTTGCTGTCCGGATGCAGTAATTCTAATACAGTACTTTAAAACAGAGCGGTAATGTTTAGTGTCTCTTCGTACTCATTGTTCATTCAATTTCTTTGAACCTTGATTGACTTTATTCAGTTTATGACATGATACTTTTCTGGCATTGCTTCTCAATTGCTCCAGGAGGTATAGCAGGAGGAGATGGTTGCATGGTTAACTCAGACTTGATGCACATTGTGAGCTTCTCACCTCCTTCACGAGCAGCAGCAATTATCCATGCGTAGCCAAGCGAATGCAGCTTTAGAGTGTAATTCTTGCATTTGCTTCGAATTCTTTTGGCTAGCACGGCTTCGTTTATTGTCTGCATCATTGTCAAACTACCATAAACATTTCAACTACTCCACCGGACGATACGGGAAAAGCAGTCGACTCCTTCCTAATCAAAGCACTTAGGTGATTTTTCCACAACTGTTCCTTAGCCTTACTGATTAACATCGGACTAGGTGTGCTGTATTATGCATTGTGTGATCCACGCATTGAGAATGCTGCGGGAATCAAAGTCGGAAGAGGAGGGATGAGGAAGAATATAAAGACAAATGCAACGCACAGTACTCTGCGATACATGCTTTAACATTTTCGTCCTCCCAGTAGGCAGTCCAGTTAAACTAAAACAGGGCGTAAAAACAATTAACAAGATGATCAACAGACCACATCATTATGAAGACTTGGGAATAACTCAACTGAATAGACCCCTCCATTGTATTTGGCTGGCTCTCTCCATTTCCTCGAGCATGCGGGATTGTGTTGCTTGACTCGGCGCGGTGGTCTAACACTTTCAACTGCATCCACACCACATTGTAAAAGCTCGTTTGGAGAAGACAATTTGATTGGATAAATCATGATCTCTTGATGAGTGTGCGTATTCATTGCAAGATAGTGTAGCAACGTCATTTTCTTTGAAACGAGAAATGAACAGAGAAGGAGTTGCGTCTGGACGGTTATGAAACTGATCCCTCTACCACACTGCTTGCGGAGAGTTTCTGGCAACACCTTCGATGCTGTACAAATCGTAGCGCTCCTTTCAAAACGGCCAGCATGTTGAAGTTGTAGAGGATTATGCATGCTACTAGCATCCATGGTATCCATTGTCACTTCAACGGAAATTTTTTTCTGTTGAAAGGCTGTCTTGTTGCAGTGACTAAATGAATGTGGTTATACTTTAGAAGAGAGATTTGTGATGGATAAGAGGCGCAAGTAGCCTCCTCCAGACTGATTATACCATCTAGGTAAGTTCAGGAGAATACTCAACCTTTCAGTGCAGCTGACTTACCGGTATTATGGCCGGCTTTCATTATGCGTTATGCTGCTACGTTTGCAATAAAACTGCCAAAATAACTTTTAGCAGCCAAGATAACGAGGCGTAAGTTATGGTGATTACTTCAATACAGAATAATCTGTCTGTCAAACCCATTGTCAAATGTGCCATTGATTGTTGGAACGATGATGGGTCTGAAAATTCCTTCAAAGAATGAATATTTAGTTGTCAAGTATCGGTACAAAGTTAAGCCGTGTAAAATAGTTACACCTCTAAGAGAACAAATCCTGCATGAGCCTACTTTCAGTGTGGCCTTGTTCACATTCCTAAAACCGTCAGACTTCCTTTTGTGGTCCCAGAGACAATCAAAAGGAGAGCAGCTTGAGCTTACACCTCATTATTTGTCCTAGTGTGGTTTGATGTGAATTCTATACAGTTTGTTAGCAGTTTTTATAAATTTGACGTTACTCTTAATCACTAAATAAAAAAAATTTCGTTGATCACAGAATCGTTTAAGCAAATGCTGAAATGTGGTTCTAAAAGGGGCTCGGAGTAAAATCTTTACTACCATTGAGTAGAAAATGCAATTTTATGTTTCCAAAAGATAGTAAAGTCAGCAGAAATCAATCAAACACTTTATAAGAATGGCGGTACAATGGCAGCGGGAGACATAACTGCCACCGCCATATGGTCGGCTAGTTGGATGTCAGAGAACTTGGAGACGAAATTGTGAGAGTGATTTGATAAGTGACCTGGCCTTACGGCTGACACCTACACCTTTTCCTCTCATTTAATTTACTACGGAAAACACAATCCTAGCCTCAAAATTTCAAGCGTAACTTCTTGATTTCTTGCATGATTATAGTAGTATTCTCCGTTAATGTTGGATCGCTTTAAAAATTTTATTCTTTTATTCGTCCTTCAGTCCAAAGCGTAATGGCAAGGCATTTGGATAGCAAAAAACAATCGGATGAAGCAATCACCTTTCATAGGCAGGTCTTGTATGCAGCTAAATTTGATTTCCCCATCGCTTTGACATTAACACGTTTGACTCTGGTGTTTGGTATGGTTATTTGTCCATAGTATTCTGGGAAGAATCACATGCAGGGGAAGGTTAGCAAACCTCTTCTTACCTATGGGTCTCATAAAATGAATCTAGAGGAAGTTTGCGCATCTCAAGTTGGGAGAAAAACCATCCTCCCCTTGTCGAAGCTTAGAAACGGAAATTTCTCTGTAAGGGTTAGAAAATGTGAAGCGGTCAGTTAATTAAAAGTCCACAGTAAAACAATGCCTCCTCTGCCAGACAGTTTAGTGTTTGCGCAGGCACGGATGTTGATTCTTCCAGTAGGCCCATCTTGGAGGATCTGGACTAGCGAAGTGTGGCTCAATCACATCCCAATCTGGCAAACCACACCGCAGAAGAGGTAGACAGGTGTGTTTTCCTTTTCCCCGGTACGTATGCTGAGTTACCTGAAATAACAACCCTAGAGGGAAGAGTAGGTGGTTTCACTCAAATAATTTTGTGATTAGCGGGGCTAAAATAGTAAAATATGGTGGAATACTAATTTACTTATTACAAGCGAAATCCCCCAAAGTAAAAGATTTATTTGCTCAAGGACGATAAAGCCTCCTCAGACGACGAAAAATGGGGCGATGTTCGTCGTGATTTGAATGTGATAAATGCAAGCAATTACTTATAACCATGCAATACGAAATCTCTGGGTGCACTGCCTTTTATTGTGTTCCTTTCCATTTTCCTCTTGTTTTGAACCCTCCTCCATAAACTAATCTTCGAAGGTAATGAATGTCATCCGATATTATCTGTCTTGCGGAGAGAATTACAGACTCCTGCGAAACCAGGACGTAAGTGGAGAAGTAGAGATATTGTTGCAACGATTTGCAACTCAAAGGTAGGTGAATCACTTTAGGGGAGGTACTCTGATCATGATAACAATGACAAATCGCGGATCGTTCTCAATCAAACCGATAGGTGATAATGAGGTCGAGCGCTTTTAGTCTCAGACTCCACACCTTACGTCGTGAATAACTGACTTGTGATAAGGGTTGACTGCCGTATTTTTCGTCAATCCGTACAGTTTACTCAATCCCAGACAAACACGCATTTATCAGAGCCGCATCACTTCAACCTAAGAGGAAGATGCATGTTTTGGATGTGGTGCTCCACGGGCGCAGTTGTTTACTCCTCACCATCAATTGTCTACTTATTAAAGCCCAAATAAAGCCAAAACAAAGATTTATTCATTAATCGATACAGTCAGGTACAACTTGAAGGTGAGAAAGAGAAACTGATTAGATTGCCCCTTTGGGGGTACCATAACTAGAGAATCGGTTAATAAGAGAAAAGATGTGTTTTTACCCTTACAACATGGCCCAGCGTTCCATACTACAACTGAAAAAGATTGGCGGCAAGGTTTGAATTTTAGCACGTCTCGTAGATAACGAATTGACAGTTGCAGTGATGACGACTTTAACAAACAAAGTATGTGAAGAAACTCTCAACACCCACCTATCCATTTTGCAATATACCAATGAAACCTTATGAATCCACTTCATTTGGGGCACTTTTAGGTATGTTAAATGGTTATTCCAATGCTTTTTTCTCTTGAACTACCATTTTCTCTCTTCTTCCCCCTTATTCTACTGCTTACGAACTCCCTTCCCCACGGGCGGAAGGCAAACTCAAAGTTATTAATCTGCACTTTCCTGTCAGTATTTGCTTCGCAATGTTCTACACTCAACCTGTATCGCCTCATTGTAAATTGTACAGTGCAGTCATAACTCTCCATAATTTACCCACTACCTATGGTGATCAAGAGCGTACAATGGGGCTGGTTAATGGGGAAGTTCACCACTTTATTCCGGTCAAACATGCAATCGGTGCACACTGCTTTACAATCTCATCTCCTACCTCGTTAATAAATCATTGGTGTGGTCTGGCACACAGCAATACTTTAACAGTTCCTTGATACCTGATACCTTGTGTGGGTGAACGTTCGCTTCAAGGTGACAGAGGAAAGTGATCATTAAACTGGGAAGCAGCGGATACGTTCCGCCTCGAATAAAGTGAGGCTTAAATACAAAATCAAATTACATTATCTTTTATAAGATGTTAAGTGGGATGGACTTACAATCCAAGTCTACCTCTATTTCTACTAGCACAGACGACACTAGATAGGTACATGTAAAGAAGTCAAGAATTACAGCATACAGAGGAGTCTTGGGTTCTTAAACTCATGTTAATTGACTATTACACGGCCTTATAATAAACTAAAACATAACAGTTATCCTCGACGTTCGTCACTTAGAGAAGCCACTTTCCCTTCCACTGGGGATGCAGCCATCTACTGCACCTAGGCAGACCCACCACTTTAAGACGGAACGATTATGAGCCACCAATTATTGCTTCCACCACTTTCAATTTCCCCAATTCACTCCCGTTTCTCATATTTCCAACTATGTGGAAGCAAAAGCAGACCACATTCCTTCATTTTCCCAATGTGGGCGGTCTCGAAACACCGAGTTAATGTAGCTTGATTAATTTAGTTTTGCTACTTGCATATTCGTTTTCTTTGTTCACCTTGCAAAGTGCTACATTATTTCCCACACCATTTACTACTAAACTGCCCCGCACAGATCTCATCTGCAGCTCATTAAATTTTTCAGTGTGAAAAAAAGACGTAGTTTCCAACTCTTATTTACATAGATAGATTTTTGATAAACGATTGGTAGCAATTCTCGTCTTCATCAGTGTCTATCAGTTACTTCTAAGTTGTGAAGGATAGAAAAAAGAAGTAGGGGAAGTATGTACGTAACATTTGCTACGGGCTCATCCTTTTTTTGCCCTCATCAACCCCCAATCCTCTCATTCCATGCGTTCCTTTTTTCTTGGAGTACAACGACCCCATTACTACATCAAAATAGGAAAGGATGAGAACAGACAGCTTGGAAAACAAAATGAGGTGGGAATGTGGCTGGCTGGGAACAAGTTATCTACTTCCAGTGGCAAAACTTTTATAAAAAGGCAAGTTTGCTAGGAAGTGTCGATTTAAATGCTGATTGGTTAGATGTCGTAAACTGATTTAGCAGGACAACACCTGCAGTCTACACCTGCAGTTTCTGGAGGAATGGGCCTACTTCGCTCATTATAGAACTGTACTTTTGGCTTCATACATAAGTTAGTCGCGTAATGCGACAAAAGTTTCGTGAAGTGGAAGTTGCAGGATCTCGGTGTGGATTAAGTCACCATTAAATCAATCTCATTATGCGTGATCATGTTGGCAGTGGTGAAGGGAACTTGAGGTGGACAAGGCAATGCCACATTAAGGGGGCCTCCTCTAAGCAGCAATGACTTTTACTGAATACGCTAAGCTGTTCCATTTGCAGTCAACGTATACTGTACACGGCCGCATAAGAGGAAGCCTTGTCATAATAAGTAGGTAATATGCAATTTACTATGAATTATTTCCATCTGAAGGTGATGACAAATGCAAAACTAAAGCCGTCAACGTCATCTCTCCTCTCCATGTGAACTGACGACCACATGTGCCAAAGCTCACTGAACCAGGACATATCCCTGGGCCAGTGGCGTGGTCATTTCCTGCCAACGACTGCATCTGAATTTGGTACCTGATTACTGTCAATAAATGCAGAGCTCAGAGTCATGCCTTGTATAAAATCAGTTTGTTCTCATACCACATACATTCATCTCAGCTTACAGATCACTAAAATTGCTTTAAATCAGTGCAAATTACTCACTCTGATAGCATCCCAAATTTGCTTTCGCACCTACACAGCGCACACGAAATTAGTGTCATTCTAGTGAAGAGGAATGTCTGATTTCACACAAAATCGTTTTTTTGCAAACATCGAGTCCAATGCAAGAATAGGGGTGGGAAGCTGCAACACCTTTGGGAAGAAGCGCTGCTTCCAAAGAATCACCAAATTAGACTAAATCTGTTCCGACTGAATTAACTCACAAGTTGTTCGCATTCAACTCTTCGCTCGATATATCAACTTTTAATTGATTCATGCAGCCAATTCCCTTTTTTAATGGGTCTACGTCTTCCACACTGCTGAACAGCAGCCAGCGATACACGAATCGCACGTGTAATGAGATTTGTCATTTCTCCTAATTCTTTTATGTTTACTTCGAAAAGGACTTCCACACACCACGTCATTTTGAAAGCCAAGATCACCTTCGTCAGCGAAGGGTTGTACACTATACTATTACGATTTTTGATGGAAAATTTTTATCAAAATTTAGTCCATTAATTCATTAACCTGCTAATGAAGTAGTGAATTAAGTAGCACTAGGGGGGAAGCTCGCAACTCCCAACCTAACACTAAGAGTCGCGGAGTAAATATACTTCACTAATTAAAGCAGCCTTCCCCTTCAATTGGATAAGGAAGTTAGTAAGTAAGTGGACCATCAGGCAAGCATTAAAACCTGCAAGGAAAGCATAAACAAGGAAAGCGAATCCATTAAAAGGTTAGAATTGTAATAACTGCAGCATTGAAATGAATGCACACAGTGAATGCTAAGAATGAATAATATCGCAAAGACTACTTAATTCTGGACAAATGGTTTGAGTGCGCGGTATGTTTGCAAGCATCAGCGAGACTGACATTAAATGAACTTGGATTATGTCCAACATGCTATCCGTCTTCCGCATCTGACGCCGTTCTGAAACACACATGCCTGCGCATCTGTCAGGCAAATGGGTAATTTGGCTCGTAGTATTCAAAACTATGCATAAAATCTGGAGAGTTGTGTGCACCTTTGATCAGTCTATTTGGCATAGAAGCAATATCACCTAAGTACATCGGGCTCTGCGTTACAAGGCAGATAGCATCTCCCCCCCTTGCGCATATTGTAGTACAGCATTGCGACCTGAAAGAACTCGCCACAGAACACTGCGAACAAGGGCACTGAGATTTGAGCATAAACTAGCGGACTAGGTCCTTCTAAAATTTATGAAAGGAAATGCTTGATTTCCTCATAGTAGACATTTTATGACCACGGCACCAGATGCTACGGAGGCAGTTCCTCTACAAATTGCCATTCATTTGATCGCTACTTATGCAATGTGCTTGACATAACACAGCACACAGCATCAGACTTCTTTTCCATACTTGTCTTGCAACTTCGTGCGCACAACACCGGATTTTTCACATTGCGGTAGCTAAAGACTGCCTTTCAGTCAGCCAATGAGAGTAAAACCATGGTTGAATCAGGTCCTATTGTAAAACGTACTGATAAACGCAGAAATGGCAACAGATAAGGGTCATCCACTAATTACAATGGGTAGACCTAGCCATAGTAGGGTAGGGTAGCATTCGACAGGAATGTGAAAATGAGTGTTGGTCATTTCAAGATTGATATGAAAGCGAACGCCCAAGGATCAGTTTGCTTCACAAATTTTTTTTCTTCCACTATTTACACTCGGCGTTTTAACAGCCTCTTAAATATTTAAGCTCATTTTCGCTCTCAGGGGAATGAGGAGGCGATTAGCGAATAACCGACTGATTGGATGGAGTTGATTTACGCTTCAGGAGGCACGAAGGAAGGCGAGAATCGACAATCATGTGCGGATAGTAGAAGATAAACCAAAAATGAATTGTAAAAGCCTAGTCTAAAATTGCTACCACACATGTGAAATAGGTTCGCAGAAAAATACACCATGAGCTAAACTGTTTATGGAAAATAGCGGCGATAATGCTATCTTAGAAGAGGTCAAAAATACTTGGGTGGGAACGCACCTACATAAGTGCAGCGGCTAGAGATTCTTCTGAAGCAAGGGTAAAGATTGAAGCAGAATATGCGTTACTGACGTGGATAAGAACCGAGGGACTAGTACAATGTCCTGGAGGTCATGCCACCTAACGGGATTGCAAGGTGGAGTCTTACCTGCCTGCTTAATCAAAACGACGAATCAATGTATAAGTATCAAGGTCTCTCTATTCCAACAGTTAACTTGCTCTAAAGAGGTGATTATTAAGGGAATGAAGGGAGGAAATGAACTGAACGGTTGCTCACTTTGTGATAGTAGGGAGAACGGGACGTGTGCACTTTCTGTGATATATGTCAGATGGAAAATAAAATCTTTATCTTCATCCCCATTCGCCTTCCACAGTGTCAATTCATGACAGTCAAACTGCTTGTTGTTTCAACTGCATGATTAGGTCTATATATGCCTCCATAATTGGCAAGCTTAAAGAGTTGGTGGGATGTCCGTGTGTTTATTACTCCGTCGATCATTTGGGCAAACGGTTGTGGTTGTGGCACCAGTCAAATGCTATTTTCAATAGTCTTAGTAAAATTGTTGCCCAATCATGAGTTTGCACTAAGGTGGACATTTCCAGAGTGAAACGGTTTCACTTAGCTAATCGGGAAGGCTTTTGAAAACTACTTGCGGATTCCTCCATACAAGCTCGAGTAACAGCTCTAGGAAATTCATTTTAATAACCCGAATAGCCAGAAATGCATCAAAAAATAAATGGACACAAAGTATGAATACACCTCAAAGAACTTTTTTTCCTATTTTAAGAATGGCCCATTCTAGGTATTGGTATAACTTTTAGTATGCATGGTGAGGGCGAAGTGGCCTTCGGGCATAAAAAACTAAACTTTAAGGTGACGGATAACTGTAGCGGGCTGCGAATGGGCGAATCTTTAGGAATTTCTCAGAAGAGGATTGTAAATGAAGCTAACTTCTATGCAACCACCCTAATTGTAGTCGCACATCATCTAGAAAATTCCATTAAGGAGATGCCTTCGATACCCATCTAAAGGTAACAGAATGGCTGCCATTTAGTAGCAAATCAAGCACCTGGCGATGGAAGGTCTGAATATTAACCAGACTTTAATATCTGTTATTAGTGAACTTATATAGTATAAAAGGCAAAGCCAAAAACAGTCTGCAAAATTGTTTTGATTTTGGAGGTGACCATAGATCTGAGCGTCACGTCTGTGAAGCCATCCCAGCCTACCATGAAAAGGACATTTTCAATGCTGCCGATTGATGTGATGGGCTGCAATTTATGTAGTTTCTAGAAGTGCTATTAAACATAGAAAGAAAAGCTAATTTCCACCCAGTGGTTCAGTTTCCTTAAGTAATGGGCGTGAGCTGTTTAACATCTCTTGTTATGACTTAAATACCGCACTGTTTAGTCCTGAGAAGACCGCTGCAACTAGGAGTAAATCAGGAGTTGGGGCACTAACTTCCCATAGTTTCGTGGGCAGCGAGTCTATAAGAAGTTCTCTTCCAATGCTAATTAATATTTAGGTTTATACTATAAGATGGCAAATGATTTTCGTTTAACATACTAAAGGGAAAATGAAAAAAAGCCACTACAATTTGCCATTCCCTTCCTAATGAGATACCAGCTTACCTATTAACATGCATAAATAGTTTTGACTCTCCATAAAGAAAAAAACCTTGCTAAAGCTACTCTTGTTAGTCCACTACCTATTTCCCTTCGTACGTGATTGTCCACCCAAGCCCAATGGCAAAATTTTTGGTCGTCACTTGGAAGAGTGCCTCAAAAGAACACGAAAAGCGAGCTTTTGAGTTCTCCTGACGCATCTTCAATGACCTCTACTTCTTGTATAACATTCTTAAGAAGCTTGAGCTACTTTCAGATCGAGCTAAAATTTATGCTTCGAGGAAAAAGGTAGAGAATCACACCTCATGAGACCTTCATAACAGCTGTTTGGGGCTTGATATTTCAAATCCAAGGACGCGGGTTCGAAGTATGGAATCGATTAAATAACTTAGCAACGTTAACCTAACTTGGGACTTTGAGCGGCTCAGTACCGGTAATTGCTATGATTTCACCGTCCGAATTCGCACCATCGCCATTAGCACCTAACCATCCCCTAAGAATGTAAATATATGTCTTTCAATCTTTACAAACTCAGCCTTTTAAGAGGCTATTATAAATCCTTGATTTTTCAATAGTAAATTCCTTCTTGTTGGCCACTCCCATCACAACATTTTTGTTTGCACTTTCCAATCCGGTCTTTGGCCCAATTGTTCCTCAGGTGTCAACTGAATTTTTGTCGTTCAAATAGTATTCAATTTATTCCATGAGGAATAATGCTAAAGAAAATAGGAAGATTGCTTCATTAAACAACCGGAAATTTGGTATTAGAAGGTCTCTAAAGAGTCCTGTATTAAACTTTGAGGGTGGACTTTAAACAATAAGTACACAAAAAGACCTACCTCATGCAGCATAAGTTAAAGAGATAGAAGAGTTTAGAAATCGCTATTACCTGTGTTGATACAGTGACGTCTCATTTTGAAAAGAACTAGCCAATGGGAGAAGTGAGGTCACTTACGTGGAAATAATCCCATCGGTCAAGATATCTCAGAGATAAAACATAACCTTAAATTGGGTTACTTCATCATAAGCTTAATTCTCCGTTTGTGCAGTGACAGGCAGTAGACAAAGTGATTTTGGTTTCTCCTCACTCAATGTCCACGAAGCTAACGCTGGGAAAAATTCATGACTTAGAAATGAATTCAACATCTCCTGCACTACAATGACCCGCATCGAACCGTTCTAATTCATTCCGGTAGCCAGAGATAGGGGAGAAAATGAGGCGAATTGTGCATAGTTGTAGTAGCAAGTAGTTCACTCAATTGCTAGCGCAGTACATTAACGAGGGTGGTGAGCTTGCATCATTCTTTCTTCGCATCTGGTAGTGGACGGCCATCTCAAGTCAGGTGGACAAAAGCTGGCTCAAGAGGTCTGTTGTATTTCCAACACTGCAGTTGTCGTATGCAATGTAAGGACTGCGTTTGATAAATGTAGTGTTCACTTTATAAAATAACAGCACTCTTTATTAGGTCAAAAGCAATGAAACAATCTAATGACTTGGTTGATTGTGGTAACCAGCAGCACTGTATCTTCCATCTTCGTGTGCCTTGTGTTTGGGGAAACTACTCACTTTTCTCTCCCAACTATGTAGCCTTGACGTTAACAGATCAATCTAGAAAAAACCAGACTGACGGCCTACATTACCATGGTCGCTGAATACAAGCGTTAGTTTATTGCAATGGTAGCGTGAAGACTTAAAAGGATCAATTTTACACTTGATTTCTATCACTGAATCCTTGTTGTTTATGGCATTGGAACAGTAGCAACACAAGATGGTTGAAAACACATCATCAAAGAATCGTTTTCTTTCTCAGCAGTTAACAGTAATTCCTACCAGCGGAAGGCAAAATAAACGGAATTTCACTATCTGATCAACAATGAGTGTTGCGAGTGTCTATATTTACACAAGGTTTGCCGAGTTTCATGTGGCAGGTAATCTAAGTAAACTTCATCTCCTTGATTGTTGAGAATTTGGGTTAAGTTACCACACCAACTGTCAAGCAAATAACAAGTGCTAGCGCTATTTTGGTTTCTATGCCTTGGAATTAAAAGTCACACCAACTTTGGCTTCGTAATAAATGTGTCACACATATTCGGTAGTAATTATTCAGGTCCCGCTATTTTGACCAACAAATCATGCTAGGAAGTGATTCCCATCTTTACGGCAGGCTTCTTTTTAGCAGTACTGGAAAGCGTAATTTAAGGAAGTTTCTCTATCGTATCTGTTTATCCGCGTAAATTAAGATAGAGGGATGACTTCAACCGAAGCAGGAAAAGTTTTCCACATAATCTGCAGACTAAGGCTTACAGAATCGAGTCGATGACACCTGAAGAGGAGGTGATAGACCCCAATCGAGTAAGCGCTGCTGTGATGAAGGCTCTCAGGAGAGGATCGGATGATTCTGTTTCCACCAACAGAAAATGAATGCGACCATCGTGGTATTAATAACTGAGACTACTATTGTTGCAATGCATCGCCATTCCTGATCCCACTTACGTGAGATATTTTGCTCCCAAAAACAAGCACCCTAGATGACTCCATTCATGGCGCACATTACACCCCTAGCTGCCCACCCTATTATTTAGGCATTTGTTACATTTAGAAGGAGCATGTAGGGTAGGAATGGGATGAAGTGGTCTATCCAGACCTTTCTACTATTCAAAATGGCAACTCTCACAGGTGGAATTTCCTTTCTGAGGTTTTTGGTCTTGCGATGTGCTTTGAGGGTACAATGAGCACCTTCCTCCCATAAATCGATCGCTCCTAACTATTTCTTAAGTAAGGATAAAATAAGTTTCTCTTCCATGTCTCTAAGTTGTACCAACTCTCATCAAGTAGTGGTTAGATCTTAGTTATACTTGTTATTTAGGTTTTATTTAGTCGACAATTCTTTATAAAGCTTGAGTGTATGCGTCTGCAGAGTACCACACACAGAACACAAATTTTCTGTTCGAGCGGTAATGATGTGTTCCTGGGGGGCATGGGATTATGGGAGCAAGTGAGTGATATAGGGGCTCATCTAGCCCAGCAATGAGAGTTTTGCCCCATCACAAGTAATTCAGTAGGTCACATACTTGGTGAACAATTCAACAAACCTGTGTACTTTGATCGGCAAGGTGAAGAGATGTTGAAGAGATCAAACTGATAGTCCTTGAAGCTAACTGTTATACCCTTCTACTTTCTTGGCATTTGCGATTAACGTTGATAGGATTTACTAGGTGGGGGAATAAAATGGAATGTGTAGTCGTGTAGACCGTCAGTTATTTCCATTTGCCATGCAGCACGTAAGCCTGAGGGGAGCTCCTTGGGTTAAATCCATTTTCCTTTGGAACCTCGGGAATGGAACCATCTGCTTATATACTATCAGTGAGCTCCAAGACGATGTTTTCCATCTGTATATCAATACGCTTAGACATTTACTTTAACATTGGTTTCAAACATCGTAAATTAATCCTAAATTTGCCTCCTCACTGTGTTCTATAGGTTGACCAGTACGATTTTAGTAAAGGATACGCAGTAGTTTGTGTTAATACTGCCCTACTAAGCAGCAGAATGCGGATGTAGCAGAATTTCAAATAATAAATTTATATTTCACACGAACAACTTTCCTTTTGAATTTCCGTAAAAGGGAGGTACTGAATAGCCATATCGCAATTCTATTCTTTCGTTTATACTACAGAAGAATGAAACCAATTCCATCCATAAAATGGGAAAATTTTATGGTCAAATTTTTCAAACCATCTGGTTAAGGGTAAACAAGCAAGCTAACCCTTTGGCATCTATTGTAATGAGGCTGCCGCTGCAACAAAGAAATAAAACTGAGGAGATAAAGATGAGTATGAGGTTCAAGAATGTTTATAACAATTTGTGTGTGCGTGTTGGCGGGTAAGCATCCATGCTGGAATCTAAGCCTCACTAATCAAACATCAGCACGCAATAAAGGTAAGCCCATGTGTGAATGATATCCCTATTCATTTGTGCGTGCGTTGATGTGTGTGCATTCGAGGTAGATTGGATCTTTTAAAGTTAAATGACTA
>MIEF01007898.1:0-17899 GCA_001870725.1 Taenia solium | reverse complement strand
TGCGATGTCCGAGCCATGAAGCTATTTATGTCACGCGTTTTTGCAGGACAATGTACTAAAGCTTTTTTGTAAAATCATTAGCGTCTAGTTTGATGTGACTGGTAACAATGTCCTCACGTTAGCCCACGAAAGCGCACCCATAAACAGAATGGCACAGTGCTGATGCTCTATCCACCACACAACAAACACAAAGAACCTTCCATCTTGTTCCAAGTTCACTCACCACATTAATAAAAAGTGTAGGTCTTTTCAAGTACTACTGTATGATAATTATTCTGAAAACTGTACAATGCTCCGCAGAATGACGTCCTGGACCAGCTCACTACATTTATACTAAGGACCGTGAAACTCTACTAATTGTCCAAATGACGTCGAGGCAAACCCAGCATACTGTCTCCGCAAAATTGATCACCGAATTGTTTTGCCTTCTGTCCCACCAAATGCGCCAATTGGCAGGTAATTTAGAGAAACGAGGAATGCGGGAACCTTCTAAGGCCTCGAGCGTCTTCTATATGTAGCCCACATTTTGATAGGGGTCTGAAGTTCGTATCTCGTTCCCACCAGAGCAAGTGCTTGCTCATGCGTAGGGATATCACGTAAAGCGTTCAGGTGATAACGGTCTCGGTGATCAAAATCTGGATAACCAAGGCATAAAATGCCACAGTCACAATTGCTTTGGTGCGTTCTGTCTTCTTCTTTAACCTCCTCACACCACTCACATGCATGCAGTACATCACCACCTTTTTCCTCAAGAGTGGATTTTACTGACTTGAAAAGTACTGAACATTTGATGTCACGTCCAAGCAGAGACGAGTCGAGGGAGCACAAAGTAGCACCGGCAAATGACTCATGTGACGTATCATCGTGTGTCGTGACATCCTTGTGCAACGGTAGAAAACACTCTCAGGGCAAGATAACGTAGTCTTTTTCTCTACTGCAATAGCTTAACGTTTCAGTCAAGTCGATAGAAATAGGTGGGAAGACTTCGTCAAAAGGCCTCTGGCAAAGAAACCAATCTACCAATTTAATGCAATTCGCGCTGCCACTGCTACCAAGAACTTGAATTGGATGGTTTAGATTTTATTGTGCATTAGCTGATTCTCCCTAAAACAGTGCTTTTAATAATGAATTGACCCACAGTCACAATTGCTTTGGTGCGTTCTGTATTCTTCTTTAACCTCCCCACACCACTCATATGCATGCAGTACATCACCACCTTTTTCTTCAAAAGTGGATTTTACTGACTTGAAAAGTACTGAACATTTGATGTCACGTCCAAGCAGAGACGAGTCGAGGGAGCACAAAGTAGCACCGGCAAATGACCCATGTGACGTATCATCGTGTGTCGTGACATCCTTATACAACGGTAGGAAACACTCCCAGGGCAAGATAACGTAGTCTTCTTCTCTAATGCAATAGCTTAACGTTTCAGTCAAGTCGATAGAAATAGGTGGGAAGACTTCGTCAAAAGGCCTCTGGCAAAGAAACCAATCTACCAATTTAATGCAATTCGCGCTGCCACTGCTACCAAGAACTTGAATTGGATGGTTTAGATTTTATTGTGCATTAGCTGATTCTCCCTAAAACAGTGCTTTTAATAATGAATTGACGTAAAATTCGCAGAGGATGTGAACGTCTAAGGACTTGCATTACGTCTTAAAACAGATGCAGATTTAATTTTACCTATCTGAGACATAACCACGTAAAATCTGAACAAATCTCCATAAGGGAAGCCTCGTTCTTGTGGCAAGAGATTATTACCCATTTATCTAACTCCTGTTATCTAGCCAATGATAAAATCAATTAAGATTTTCAAGTGTTACTTAGAAGTAATGAGAAGGACGTGTCGAGATTCTGGCTGCGATGCATTTAAAATTAGACGAGAGTCTGTGTAAGTTTGCATTCAAGTTATTTTGTTTTTAGGGAATCAATAATAAAGTACTTGGCAGAATTCGGAATGTGGTGTTCGAATTTTAGCACGTAATCGAGAATTCAGTGGGCTTATTTAAAAAGTGTAGAACTGTCGTTTCGCTGCCCGTTTATGATGAGTCCTGAGGGGCAGATTGACGTAACTAACTTTAAGTATGAATAAATTGGTTGGAATAGGGTGATGGGTAGGCGTGTTTCGTTCTAATCCTGTTCTATATTCTGAAGTCAATGCGCATGGCTATCAACTTTTGCTATTCCTTTCATAAGGCCCTAAATGAGACATCTCACTTTCTGTTTTGGAGAGGAAACTTTTACACGTAAAGAATCGTCGATGACAGGTGTGACATCAAAATACTCTATGTGTTATTGAGACGGACTCGAGCATTAAAAACTGTTACATTAGATTTGTAGGCCACAAGTTAAGATGAAAGTAGGGATCAAGCGAAATCCGTCTAGATAATTAGACATTTCCTGCTTGCAGTCTGCTTTTAGCTGCCTTGCCGCTGCTCATCAACCGAAGGTGTATCTAGGTGTGCTGAGTCCTCCCTGCTTGATTACGAAGAAGTGAAGTTTGAGCCGGCACTAAATCATATGAAAATTATGCCATGATTTTACCATGAAGCCTATCATGGAACTTGAGCTGCGTTTGCAAATCTACTAAGATTATCTTACTATCGAGCAAAAATCCCAAGACCACTTCCTAATAACTTGCCAGAACAATCAAACATAAATAGTAATGACCAAATTAAGGGCAACAAAATATGATAAGGAAAGGCATACTTGTAAAGCATGTTGTACAAAATGTGCCCGCAATACACAAACGAAGATGGTTTATTGTTTAAGCCTACAGCATGGGCAGGCGTAGATGTTCTTGTATGCATTTTAAAAGCATGTTTCATTATTGAAGTCATTTTGAACACTCGTCAAAGGTGTGCGTGGCAGTTGGCTACCTATTAATTGTCTGCAGTTATTTTTGATCTCTAACCGACTGATGTAATGCACAGTATTGCGAAACCACATTGGGACTTCAAAATTGCAGTAACGGTCTGCGTGGGATTGATATCGATGGAATATGGGAATATGGTATCGAATCGTAAAGAGCAGACTCGTACAAAGAGCCATCGAAACAAAAGAGCGACCAATGCATTGAAAGCCAGGCCATATAGAGCTGTTATTTGGGCAAGGATTTGCTGGCAAAGTCATCTGTCAGTTAAGCTAGGTTATAGGTGATTGGTGGTATTTGGCAACAAACTCCAATTTAGACCACATAGTAGCCTGTTGTAATCTTGAGATGTAATGGTTCGTTAGAGAAATTGGAGACTTAAAGCAAACACTGCATTGCCTTTAAACTCAATCATTTTGGTTCAAAGCTTTAAGGGATGTGTATTACGCTCTATATTATTTGAATTTACTGGAATATTTTAACGCAAGCTTATTCCACAAACTCAAGGCTTTGAATAGATCAAATAAGTGTTTGGTCAAACTCTTTACCTCGAGCACCACCACTAGCCTGATTGACGCTCACTGACCCTTTTTGTGGAGCAGTCTTGAAGCTAACTAACTCCTTTGCGCAGGACTTTGGTTAGGCAAGCCCACAAATTAGTGATTGTTAAGGGAACTTTATGGCTTACGGCATTGCGCAATCCATTATATATCAGCCTTGACAAATCGGACTTAGCGATTTGACATTTAGCTGCTTTCGTTCAAATCAAGAGGATCGCAAACCCTCTCATTATTGCAACAAGTGGAGGCGTTCCTGCATGCGAATGGGAAAGAGAACAGACTCAATTCATGTCACTGATTTAAAAACTACCTTAGTGATCCATTGATGCCAGAAAACATTTCTTCCATATTCCACCCGATCTTTTGCCTTCGTCCTCGCATTCCCTTGCACAGCGTGTCTGACAATCAAGGCCAGTTGTTTCACAATACGCTGACATTCATTGATCCAGCCTGCATATGATCGGAGGTAACGTCTTTATAGTTTCTAATGCCTCATGTCATTGTATACTATCGGGCAACTCAATGAGCTAGTGCTAACTATTTTGCATCGAAAAGAAAGTAAAATTCAACGTAACCTATGATTAAACCTAATCAAACATTGTTTCTGATGATCCAATCAGCCGTTACACAACACCTTTAACAGAAAAGTTCCTTTGGATGAAGCATCTGTCTTAAAGGAAAGGGATGCGTCGCAAATCCCTCCTTCTTCCTTTCTGCCATATGTAGACCACCCTTACCAAGCTTTTATGTCTAACCTTGCGACAAGCAGCCTTGGCAATGGAGTCCATGAATACAGATTTGCAAATAAGTACCCTCAGCATCTGGCCTCTTCACATCGGGTTAATGAGAGAGCCGTAAACGATGCACTAGAAATGCGGGACTAACAAAGGCAGAGATCTCGCCAGTCAATTTGAAATTAGTGCCCTTAGTCAATTTATTATCCTCTTCAATAAGGCTTAGTTGCGAAGTGTGCTCGCTGAGTTCATTTTAGCCAAAGAATGCGCGTATTTGTAAGCACATTTGTGTGAAACCACGTAATCGTTTGTAACAATGATCAGTGAAAGCTCTTCTGTTGCTGGAGCTGTCGACGCATTTTCGGTAGGGTGAAATTAACTTATTCTTTGTCAAAGCAAACACACACTAAGTGACACATAATTTAAGAGCCTCTTCTGTTGCTGGGGCTGTCGACGCATTTTCGGTAGGGTGAACTTAACTTATTCTTTGTCAGAGCAAACACACACTAAGTGGCACATAATTTAAGAGCAAGACATCGGCCGCTTATATAACCAACCATTGCGATCTCCAATTAATACTATCAGCGAGACAGATGCCATAGAATAACATCAAGCGAAAGTCAACATTTGGTAGCTTAGTCAGCCCGAAAACAGTGACGAAACCGCGGCACCTGTTTGCTCAACTCCTTCCCTTTAATATCCCGTTTTCTATCTTCAGTTGACGTTGTGCGTTTAACATGCATCCACTAAGATTCCACCGCCTTGAACTATCATTAAAAGGAGCATAAAGTTATTTTAGTATCGAAAATCACTGGCACCTTTAGAATGATAGGTGCTTTACATGTCTTCTAATTGTAATCCGTTCATCCGTAGCTTGCTTCTCGATCGATGACTTTGCCACTCACCATCCATTTTAATATCGAAAATCACTGGCACCTTTAGAACGATAGGTGCTTTACATGTCTTCTAATTGTAGTCCGTTCATCCGTAGCTTGCTTCTCGATCGATGGCTTTGCCACTCACCATCCGTTATTTGAAGATTTGGTCAAAGTATGAGAAGGGTCTATATATTTTGGCATTATCATGCGTGAGCAAATCACTGCATATGACGGGATATCATCACCTTCTCATAAGGGAAATGCTTTATAATTCAGAGCTTAGCCACGACAAGTGGCTGTGATTGCGCCCCACGATCTAGCTTGGTAGGATGGGGAAGCAATCAATGAAACGCTAGTGAACCCAGCCACCATTTGCGTGGGCCAATTAGCTCGTTGGATTCGATAAGTAGCTAACGTAGGTGCGAGTTCTAAAAGTTGTTGTTCTGCGCCTCCATGCCCTGCTTTGCCGCTGGTTAAAGGCAGCGCTATTCCGCTGGAGCAATCTTCAAACTAAAAATGATCTAAATCAGAGATTTCTGCACGATTGAACTAGGACTGAGAAAGAAAATCCCAAGCATCCAGGTAAAACGCCTTTCGGTGACCCTCTAGAAGGGAGTTTTGCCAGATCGGGACATCAATTCCCCTTCTATTAACGAAAGCTGAGAACAGATGAAGGATGTAGCCGGCAAAAAGCTCCTTTATGTTTTGCGATTTTAACGCTGCAGTGCTTTTATATGGCCAAGGGAGAATATCCAAAAACATCTTGCATTCTAATTTTCTGACTTAAGTGTCATCAAGAGATTGAGTGTGTTGGAACTTAAATCATGGTGGTAACCAGATCAATTAGGTAATGACCACGCACACAGGCGGCTTCCTCATATTTTGCAGCAAATTGTTTTCTCTTTTTTTGCTATTTGGATTTAAAGAGACGAATCTCAGAGAGGTAACATTTTCGTTACGCTACAACTCATGGCAAGATGGAGGTTCTTCGTGCCTTGCTGAGTAAGTATGTGAATATGTTCTCATGACGCTGAGCTAAATTGGGACTGACAAACATTGCCACACGCAAGAGACACCGGTGAAGCCAGGCCCATTGCAACCACTCAGACAATACCATCGCCTCTCCTGAAGAAGTAAGTCGTCTGGTAAAGGGGATGATCAAGGATGAGGTTAGAAAATTATCTAAGTCAACAAGGACCTCTTCGAAAGCACCGATTATAGGGATTCGAACATCACAACCAGAAAGGGAGCCTTCTCGTTACTCCTTATAAACGTTTCATTACATTACCAATTACACTCTGGTAATTGGGAGTGCCAGAACTAGGCGGCGAGAAGACGGCTTTCATGGAGTCAAACTGGCTTTACCATTCCCAGTCAATGCAATTTGAACATTGGAATGCTAAAGCTGACTTCCGACGGCTGGTTCAAAGAGATTAAGTGTGTTGGAACTTAAATCATGGTGGTAACCAGATCAATTGGGTAATGACCACGCACACAGGCGGCTTCCTCACATTTTGCAGCAAATTGTTTTCTCTTTTTTTGCTATTTGGATTTAAAGAGACGAATCTCAGAGAGGTAGCATTTTCGTTACGCTACAACTCATGGCAAGATGGAGGTTCTTCGTGCCTTGCTGAGTAAGTATGTGAATATGT
Organism: Taenia solium; assembly: GCA_001870725.1. Classification (NCBI taxonomy): domain Eukaryota; kingdom Metazoa; phylum Platyhelminthes; class Cestoda; order Cyclophyllidea; family Taeniidae; genus Taenia; species Taenia solium. The sequence goes on along the minus strand of MIEF01007898.1, from coordinate 11,203 downwards.
TCTCATGACGCTGAGCTAAATTGGGACTGACAAACATTGCCACACGCAAGAGACACCGGTGAAGCCAGGCCCATTGCAACTGCTCAGGCAATACCATCGCCTCTCCTGAAGAAGTAAGTCGTCTGGTAAAGGGGATGATCAAGGATGAGGTTAGAAAATTATCTAAGTCAACAAGGACCTCTTCGAAAGCACCGATTATAGGGATTCGAACATCACAACCAGAAAGGGAGCCTTCTCGTTACTCCTTATAAACGTTTCATTACATTACCAATTACACTCTGGTAATTGGGAGTGCCAGAACTAGGCGGCGAGAAGACGGCTTTCATGGAGTCAAACTGGCTTTACCATTCCCAGTCACTGCAATTTGAACATTGGATTGCTAAAGCTGACTTCCGACGGCTGATTCAGACGGCAACAATTGGCTTTTTACCAAATCACTGTATGACACCTCAATGGCATACTTGTTATAGGTAAAGACATGCGAGAGCGCACTGTCAGTCTAAAACTAGTGTTTGATCGTCTGTGAGGCGCAGGATTGACTTTAAAATGCATAGAAATGCCATTTATTCCAGCGCTTCGTCACTTAGACATAGAATCTCGCTAAATGAGATGGCGGTCATGGGCAACATAAACCAAGCACAAAGAGCTCTGCAATTTTTTGGTCTTTGCAAGTTACTGCAAACGTTTCGTTAAGACTCTGCAAAAGTTGTCAGCCTCTGCAGAAAAAATTTAGCACTTGGAAAAACAGGCACCATAAAGAGTTGAAAGAACTTAAGCAAACACCTTGCTCCGCACCGATCCAAGTCTAACCAAATTTTGTGGCCAGCTCACTACGCATTGTACAGGACACAGACGCCCGTAATGTAGCGGTGCACCTTCCTAAAGGGACAAAAAAGGAAGAGGATGCATCATCGCCCACGTCAGTACCAGACTCAACAATATTTGAAGCAAAAAACTGCAAGTGGACACGAACTGTTAACCATCTATGCACTGATTGAATACCTTAAGCAGTACCCAAGAGCATGAAAGACCATAGTAGAAACGGGTCATCAGAAGCAGCAATGGGATTTTACATTTCATTATAGAAGGGGTAATGCTTATAACAACGCGACCCCTATTACACGAGAGGCTTCTGGTCACCTCTCATAAGGCCAGAGTGGCAGAGATAAACTTGTCCAGCAAGGCAGATAGGTGAATGTATCCTGCTTCCCATAATGTCAATGCCTCAGGCTCACCTCATTATCCTCCCATCTTTCACTTTTGCCGTCTCCCTCCTAGTCTTTGTAGCCCCCTCGATCTCCTCCACCGCCATTCCGAAGACGTCAAAAGACCAAGAGAGATGGAAATCATAAAAACAGGAGTGACTTATGCCGCCGCCTTATCTTCAGCCTCTGTTGCATCTTCTCCTTCTTCTATGCCTCAGTTGGATGCGTCGTTCCAGCAATGTAACAACCGGTATCCCAGCGTATTTCTCTTTTGGCGATGAAGCTGTAAGTTACGTCTTTCAGTGTGCCGCTTGATAGAAGCTCATATTCCCTTCTATACACTTTGCTCGAATACATGGTTAGATAAAAGAGTAAATGCAGGAATACAGAAACATGTGGAAGAAAGAGGGAAATAAATAAGGAATGAAGGACCACAGGAATGTGCAGAGACATCTGACAACGACCTCCTCCATTCTTTCCTCTGCCCTCTTCTCTGAACGTCTCGTCTTCGCTTTCCACCCAACTAGATTTTTGTGTTCCTATCAGCCGAACAATCGTGTTGTTCCCTCTTCACCGCTGAGGTGTAGTCACTGCTATTTTCCTCCCTGATGCAAAGCTACAAATGGCCTAGAGATGAGATCAGAAATGATCAGCAGCAGCGCAGCTTCACTAGTTTTACAGCAATCAATAAGAGTCCTTTTAAGAAAGGTGAGAAATCAACAACAAGTAGTCTAAGAAAGGCAATGCATTTAAGTCAAAGCGCACTAGCATCGATGATTCTTCTCGTTCACTTCCGCCTCCTTTGCATGCACTACTATGCACGAAATTCCGTCAAGGTATATACACACAAAAGCAAGGGGTGTCTGCTCTTACATAACCACCTGCAAAGGATACTGTAAAAAGCAGACATCAGGCAGCAATGAGAGGTATTATGCAACACGTGTTACTAGTCGCTCTACACGTGCCAGATTGAAGGAAATCAATCACACACACAACCGTCAGATGTGCTGCTTGACGTATTGTAAAGTCTGCTTTTATTAATCCTGCTTTGCTGTGTCCCTCTCACCATTCTGCTATTTATCAGCACCCCCTTCTCTCCTCCGGACTTCCTTCAGTCTCTTCATCTCCTCGACACACCTATCCGGACTTCCTTCAATCTCTTCATCTCCTCGACACACCTGACCTCCCGTCCCACCATTTTAGATACGTCAGAAGGCCAAAAGGGATGGATAACCTTGGAATTTGGGGGTGAGTGATGTTATCAACCCCTCATCCTTCTCTTCTCTCCGTGCTGTCATCCCTACTACTTCTCCCTTGCTTCATTTACATGCATTGATTTATCATTGTCACAGATAATATCCGATGCAGATCATGTGAGAAGGGGTAAATATGATTAGTCCCCTTAAGTGTGCCATTAAAAATTCAAATTTCTTCATATTTTACTTTGCCACATGGCAAGGTGAGTATGTAAGTGAATCAGATTGGGAGTAAATGGGATAAATTGGGAAAGAAATAAAGAATGCAGCACCACAGCTTGTACCTTGCCATCCTGTACTGTCCGCTTCCAATCCTTCCTTCTTCTTCTTCTTCTTCCTCACTCGCACTACCTCCATTCCCATGTCTTCTCATCTCTTTACCTCTGTCTTAAGCATTCCTTTATCATTTTCAGCTGAGCACCCATGTTGCTTCGCAACTACCGAAGAAATGCACATATCGCTACTGTCGTTCGAAATTCAAGGCAACGGTTTGTCCAGGCATGGAATTAGGGGTACGCATCAGAAATGCACCTGCAGCACCACAGCTTGTACCTTGCCATCCTGTACTGTCCGCTTCCAATCCTTCCTTCTTCTTCTTCCTCACCCTCACTACCTCCATTCCCATGGCTTCTCATCTCTTTACCTCTGTCTTAAGCATTCCTTTATCATTTTCAGCTGAGCACCCATGTTGCTTCGCAACTACCGAAGAAATGCACATATCGCTACTGTCGTTCGAAATTCAAGGCAACGGTTTGTCCAGACATGGAATTAGGGGTACGCATCGAAAATGCACCCACGTTAGCTCTGTAGCAATCATAAGGATTAAGTCGTCGATTCCCCCAATCGACACATACCTTGCTACACCTTTGTTTTTATTTTCTCTTGAACAGTTTTCAACCGCTAAATAAGCTGCAGCACCAGGAGGCCTACTGATACATAGTGAGTTATCCAACATCAATTTCTCACTTTGAAAGCACTGCAACATGGCACGCAAGGCTAGGCTTGATTACATCGGACAGATTTTGATACAAAAGGAAAGGTGGGTGAATAGGGCCATCTAATCGATTGTACATGCCTCATCTTCTGAGGGGTCCTTATACGTTACCATTCACATTAATCCCGGAGCTGATATGGCCCGCCTAATCGACTCGACTGGACTCCATGCCATGCGAACTGAGGCCCTTCGCCTCTCTTTCGAAGACAATGGAGATTAAGCTGCGCACACAAGAAGTAGGCCCGATAACAGGGGCCCGCTTGTCTACTTCCCCTTTCTCATGCCCGTTTCAAGCCATCTTTGGTGACTATCTTCTTTGTATAATACTAGCCTCTATATGCCCTCAAACCTTACAATTTGCATCAAGCCTCACCATGTGTGCTTCTCGCATTCAATTCATCCAAAGGAGAGAAACGACTAGGCACTACATATAAGTTCCTTCCCTTCTTCTATCCACTTTAGCGATGCGAGGATGTTTCATCACTCTAAACCGCTTGCGCTTCTCTCGCTTTCAGCCAAATCGAACTCAACATCGGTTCGCCCCCCTTTAGCCTCCTACTTTATCGTCTGCTAGCACCCGCTTAGTAAGTCTCCTTCATCTCTACAATGAGTTGCAAGCGATGAAAAGATGCATAACCCAAGCCAGAGTGGTACAGGTCCGACAAGAAATGACTAAACCACACTCCACCCAAAACCAGTCCTTGTTTTGGCATAGCCTGTCTCAGGCTCCCGATAGTTTACTGATTTCTACATTTCTTTTGTTTGCATTAGTTTGTTGCACGCCAGTTCTCCTAATTCCACCTCTCCCTCCACTTTTCCCCTCGAGAGCGAGGGCAAGCGCGTGAACCGTACTTCGTAATTTTTAGGCCGGCCAAACTGCTGCCCGCCCATCTCATTGCATACTACTTTTATTCCCCTAGTAGATTGTCTTTATCTGGTGCTCTACAGTTTTGGGTAAGAATGTGCCCTTCCCTCCTTAGTCTATCTGTGCCTCTTTTACTATGCGTCTGCATCTGTTTGCCTTTCGGATTTTATGTCCAAGTTTGTGTGTGGGTCATTGCTCGCCTTATTTTACTCCTCTTCAGAGGGCGCCTTAATTGGCATCACACAAAAACAGGTAGGAAAGTGCGTGTGCATGTGTACTTGAGTGTATGTGAGGTCAAAGACACGTTTAATCTCATTTTACTTCTTTAAAATTGTCCTTCTAGATGGCCAATTCGACAGTTCCATTCTGGGCGAAGTATGATCTTCTTTGTTCGTTTGCCTATTTAAGTTAAACTGTGCAAGTTGCCACCATTTTATCGTCTCTTTTGCCAAATTTAATCCCTTTTACCTCTTTTGACTAACATACTTTTCCCTTCCTTTAGATTGAGGTGGAAATCTCGTGGTGAGCAGAGGGGAGTACCGCAATATCAAAAAGGCATCCGCCACGGTGGGTGGCTGTAGGCCAGCATATACGTTACGTGGCACATCAGCCTGGTGAAAATTCACGCTAGCATTCCATGCTACCTGTATTGGTGCAGAACATGGGAATTAGTTAAACGGGTTGATGCAGTGCGACTAAGAAGTGGCGAACCAGATGGCAGACCTACTCCTCGACGGTTGTAATAGTCACAAACGAAAAGCTGTAGTGCCTTTTTCTTATAGTAGGATGAAATAGAGCGTGCTAAATTGGCCTTAACCTCGTACAAAGTATGTCAGACTTCAAACTAAAGGTCATTGCCTGGGAGAGAACGATGCATGGGTTAGTTGAACCACCCTGACGATATGGAAGCAGAGGAGGATGCTGGTCTGCGCTCTAAACTTGAGACATCTTAACATCTTCAGTTCTGATAAGGCCTGCTACTTCAAGCATGTGTTTACGAGACCCAGATAACATCGACTCCTGTTACCAGTATCCGCTAGTGTACACCATATCTATGCTTTAACAGTCGCGATTCGATTGCTCTGAATACTAACCAACACTAAAGTGTGCCAAAGCACAGGCGAATGGCAATTAGAAAGTCCATTGCGCAAAACCGAGCTACAACTATTATATCCGAAAGTAAATGGCCTAATCTTTAACAACATATTACGAGTCGAAGCGGTGAAATTGAGAGTTTCGAAGATGGAATACGACCATGCAAACATAGCCCAATGAAATGGAATACTTACAGTGTGGTTAGGACCCAGGTAACAGATAGTTGCTGTTATCCCCTCCTATCCCAAGCGCCACTTCGCATTTTGTATTTAGGGGGGCAAACCCCTGTTGTCAAGGCTTCCTATCATACATACATACATACATATCGGCAAGGTGGGCTATCGGATTAAATTATTGGTAGACAACAAAATGTATAGTGCTAATCGTGGTCATATCAGAAAATAAAGGAACTGAAAATGGCACATTATTTGCACGAGCCACTCATTTTACATCCATTGCATTTCTACACAACCTAAAACAGAAGGAGAACAACTGCAGGCGTGCATGCTGCAATAAGTAATGTAAACAATGCCCCACCTAACAGCAACGTGGCATCTTCTGGTCCTTCAGACAACCTCATTCGCTCGCGCACTTTCCATCTTTAGGCACCAAAGACAAAATTAAGTGCACTGTTTCTAAACTATCTCTGCCTGTTCTTATCCATTTTGGGCCTAGCTCAACCTAAGCAACAAACTAGCCTCCTATTTTGCAAGGTTTTTTTATCACGCAATCGTTCATGATCCACTTCATCTGAGGTTGAGTTCTTTTAAGGCTGGCGAAAATTCTCTAAGTCGAGGCAAGTGAAAGAAACCAATGGACTGAGTAGACATTGAAAAAGGTGGCCCAAAATGCGCAAAAGGACATTCGCGATCCGAAAGAAGGTAAATAACAAGGGTTGTAATAAGTCCTACAAACGCGAAGATAGCTGCCATTACGATGGGCCGGTTTTGAAGATTGTGTAAGAAAGTGGGGTCCTGGTGATGTTTGGTTTGTCAAGCAAAAGACGTTAGGATCTTATGGTTCAGCAACAATGGATGGGTGGTCTCTCTCCTTCTGGCGTTACAATAGAGGTTCGAGTCACCACGGTCAGCAGGACTAATAATCTCGCATCCTAATTCCCCAAAGTAGTCGAAGGTAACTCATGTGTCTTTCGATATCATATTACAGGCAGTGTCAGATGAATATCTCCTGTCTATATGCCGTATTCGACTGCTAACAAGACTACTTTAGGGAGTGCTGAATCAAATGCTGATGTCTCTATGTTACTGCCACTGAACATTGGTTCAGAAGTGAGAACATTGCACTGCGATCCGGTAGCAGGACCGTCAGCAGCACCGAATGGATGACGCAGAAGGGGAACAGTAGATGTGTGCACGTGCAATAATTATTTCAAATTGCACATTGAAGGGACGAGATGAAAGATAACTTAATGGATAGCGGCATGATAAAAGAGATTGCATGCTGACCTGGTAGACAATGATAAAAAGCACATAAGTGGACTTGTAGGCACACAGAATTAACAAGCCCAGTACTCAACAGTTGAATCTTCTTATACTGGGGATGAAAAACTGACCAACTATGCATTGATTTCGATGATTTGATCATTAAAACGGAAAGACCAGCCGGAAAAACTAGATCGATAAACTGCTAACTGGCGCTAAGGAAATCGCGATCTAAAGACAAATAGATTACTTGCAGGGGCATTATCATTGCGGTTAGACATAAATAGAATGAGGGCTGATGATTGCCGTTGACGCGCCACATCATCAAAAAGCGTCAATGGCATGCTGAAAAATGTGGAGAAAATTCGACCAAATGAACAAAGTTACAGAAGCCAATAACTCGCTTTTGCTTCTGTTAGTTATGTAGCCACAAATTGTTCGTGGTTCTGATCTCACTCACAATATTTATGAGGCTGTTTACCAAAGGTGCGAATAGCTCTGATGGTCTTCATGACTGTGAACTAGCATTCATGTGCCCTAACACCACTCCAAGCATAATGAAGCCAAATTTAAAACTTTCCCCAAACGATTACAGAAGAGCGGGGCAGTCAATTGGGGCATCCGACTAGCTTCACTGCAAAGAGATAAAATTTTCGAACTGCGTCGTGAATAAGCTGTCGCGTACTGTAAAAGGTTCGCCTACTATAATCAGAAGCTTTCAGAGGTGGTGTGAAGTCGAATAACGAAATGCGGTGATGTTTATGAAAGAAAATCACCAATGCCACTTAGAGGCTCTTGTTATCTCATCCTTCCGGGCATCGCCTAGCTGTTGACTTCTTAGTCGCCGAATCAATGAGAGGATACTCCCTTTCACCTTCTGCGCAGTCAGTTTTTCAAGGTGAATGTGTGCTCAGATTAGAGATGATGTGTTAAGGTAAATTAAAATCACCAAAGTTTATGCGGACTTCCTGAACACGAACGAGATGTGTGCTGTGAGAACAGAGATGTGCATATGTAGGTGTTAAGCGAAGTGTTTGGGGAGGAGAACCATAGGCAAAGGCTGGCACACGAGATAATAGTCACTGGCCGGCAATATGCTGCAAAAGACGTGCACAAACATCATAAGAGTTAATTGCTGCATTGCGGTGAAACATAAATAAAAGGACGGGATGATGAGTGTCATCAATGCATCATATCAGCAAGAGGCAGTAATGGGGCGCTGTATAAAAGTCGAGAAAATTCTACTTAAGGAGCAAAGTTATAATGGCTTGAAACGCGTTTGTGCTTCTTCTGCTTAAAGCGATTTCGACTATTCGTAGCCACAACTTGTTTGTGGTTCTAGTCTTACTACTAACGTTACAAACCTTGTTATCAAAGGTTAGAAGGGCCAAAATGAGCTGTACTGCTGTAGGTTTAGTTCTTTTAGCGCCCCAGCACCACTCCGATCAAAAATAAATGCCAAATTAGAAACCCTCACTGGGCTAGCATGCTAAAGTGGTGCGATCAAAGTGAGGTCCTGATTGCTCCAGTGCAAAGCGATCAGTGTTTGCAAAAATAAGGACAAACAGAACGATATTTGGAACTGCAGTACGCTGTGTGCAATCGCAGGATAGCATATTTACTCAACTTTCTGGTAGTTTTCACTTTTGGAGTCACTTCTGCTAACGTTCTAAAAACCACCTCAAGCTCTTTCAATCCATTCCGGTTGTCTAGCAGTTGCGATAAGTGCAACTAAATTTCAATAACAGTCAGCGTGGATTCGAGGCGAATTGATTTGGTCTTAACCCGAAGGCAAAGGCCTACTTGTTCTCTAGAGTAGGCTACTTTTCCTTTTCAATAAGAAACCTTCTTATTCGTTGTATTCAAACGGTTGCGGTGATCGTGGTTTCACTGGCTCAAAGCACACTTCCGTCTCTTAACAAATACAAACACAGTTTGACTAACATCTTCCATAAAAAGCACCTATTACAAACACACTGGCTGGTTGCGTGTCCTTGAGCACACCAAAAGTTCCATCTTCCATGGAGCAAAATAAAATTCTTGTTGATAGAAGTCATCCCACCACGAAACCACCTCGTTTGCAACACATGCTTTGCGCTACAGTAATCAGTGCCTATCAAGACCAGATGGGTCCGTGTAAAAATACATCACGTGTCGCACACAAATATAGAATTTACATGCCAACGAAATGAAGGTCTTTATGATGACGATGATGGTATGTGTGGGTGTCAACCGTAAAGTAAGCAATAGGAACGATTGCGAAAAATGCGAAGCTGATGCAGTGCGTACGCTTCTTCGGTGGGAAGGAGATTTAATGAACGCAGATCACTTGACGCAACAGTTATTATCAATGTGTGTTGAGGGCGTTGTGGTCTACATGTGCGATCCCCTGATCTTTGTTCCCTGTCCAATATGCTAGAAATGAAATAGGCCCCTGCATTTATCATCCACCCCTTCCAAGGAAATGGCCACTAGGGATGGAGAGAAAGGGCACTCAGTTGCGAACACAGTGAATGGACATTGATTGGAAGGAGGTAATTGGCAAATGGGTTGTACTGACAGTTGTTCATGCACTCGACAAACATTAGGAGGTCGGTACAGCAGGTGTTAAGTATCATAGAGTAGTGGTACTAATGGTTAGGAAACAAGTAAATAAAGGCGGATTTTCCTAGATTAGAAAGTGGCAAGGTAAAAACTAAACTGCTAAAAAATGCAAAAAACGCTTTTTGCGAGGGTACATAGAAAAGGAGGATGCGGGAGAACCCTTGTCCAGTAAGACGCTAGTTAAATGCAAATTTCATCCGTCTATTTAAGTTATGAAGTATTTTATTAGCGAAGCATCTCCTTTTCGGCATGTTGCTGCCCCTTTTTATGGGTGAGATGATGCCAAATTTGTACCATTTACGTTTGCTAGATGTTAATTGCCAAAGTATATTGCCGTTACTCCTTCCTTGCCATTTTGGGCGAGAGCAAGAGGTTAGAAAGGAAGTTAATGTCCCTTTTCGCCCGAAATGTGCGTTAAAGTGAACTGCTGAGGCTAAAATTCCTTCTCGTATCCTCACAGTAATTGAATTACACTGGCCACAGAACCCTTAAGTTTTAACCACACAAAGTCAAGTCCTCATAAACTGACGGTTCTCCTTCAATCTCTGATGCTATTCTCTAGTTTTCAAACTATATACATTTTAAAAGCAAAAAATGAAAACAAACCTATGACGAGGATGCTCATGCAGCCCTTCTGCTCTACATTACCACATTTCGCAGCTGATAGAAATGGTGTTTTAAACTGAATGCAACCTATACATTGAATGTAATGCGTTTGTGCAACCTTGAATACAACGTCATCCTTTTTCCCCTTTCCTTTTCATTATTATACTCAATCATCTTCACATGTCTCATTGCTATTTTAGGAAGAACTCGAATACCTAAACATTGGGTGCGGTGAGCCGCAGTGAAAAGTAAATTTCACCACCGTCATCAAATGCATTGAATTTGCTGTCCTTAACAAAGGACTTCTGTAAGCCCAGGTGCAAAGTTGAATGGAAATATTCCATTTTTATTTGATTTTGGTCCCATCGATGTGTCATAACAAATTTTTTGTTCAGCTCAGTAGTGAATATGGAATGCATGTGCTCCGTCTGAGACCCTGGTTACGCAGATCATGACTGCTATTGCAGCTACTGCTATATCTCCTAACTACTTCACAAATGCTGCTACTTCTCCCTCCAGTGTTCTGCTCCACCTGTTTTGCAGCAGTTATGACATCAGCAGTTGTTCAAATTAAAAATGCCTATCCCCTACTTCTGCAAAGCTTTTAAGGTGAATCATGGTCCAGAAATGACGAAGTGTAGCGCAAAATGTAAAATGAGTGCATGCATATGCTACCTGCCTCTTAAATAGCTACCGTCAGTTCCATTGGCTCCTGTGTATAAGAAAAACCTTAAGATGAAACATGACTAATGATGGAGAACGAGGCCCAGAAATAGCTAAGAAGGTAGTGTTTCTGGTTTGGTTTTTCAAAATAAGCCACATTTATCCAAAGTTTGTAATTTGCTAAAATTGCTTTCGCATGACCCTATTGTAAATACAAGAATTCCTTTGCCCATTTATAGGACCGATACTTTCTGATCAAGTCACAAGCAATCTGGACACATGAGCTGCACATCGTATAAGGCGCGCAAAAGGAAGTTTGGATGAAGAAATCTCTGTTACCACTGACAAATATGGCGTAAATGCGAATCATCACGTCTGATATATCCAAGGCCTCCGCCCTCTGCAGCAGATTTGTCCTTGAGAATATTTACACGCGAGTGAAAGACACGGATCGCTTCTCAATATTATAAAAA